>VYZV01035729.1:87895-126444 GCA_013401275.1 Pandion haliaetus | reverse complement strand
TCCGTCTGCCTCTTCGCAGAGGAGCCCTACCAGAAGCTGGCCATGGAGACGCTGGAGGAGCTCGACTGGTGCCTGGATCAGCTGGAGACCATCCAGACCTACCGCTCCGTCAGCGAGATGGCATCCAACAAGGTGAGCCGAGGGGCGGGGGGATGCGGAGCGGGGCACGGCAGCCCGATGCCCGGTCCTCCCGCGGCTGTACGGGAGAGCAACTCCAAGTTACTGCCGGGGAAGGAGGTGCGGGTTTCCCGCGGGGGGGCACGGCACGGCCGGCGTGGGGAGAGCGATCCTTACCGCCGGGCTCAGTTCTGAGAAGTAAAAGAAGTTGCAATTAGCGCCGGTCCCTTCGGAACCGATGTTACCAGAAACGCTCCGAAAACGCCCGCATTTAACAAATTATCGCTTCAGAAGTCAATTATCTTCATTGTTGTCTGTCCGTAATAACGGCAAACTCTAAACATTGTGGTACGTTATTTTATTGCTGTTTTGTCTTTCGGTAAGCGTTTAATTTTGTTTTTAATGTGGCGGGCTGGCTCGGCACCGCTTGCCAGCACATGATGAGGGTGCGAAGTCAAAGATGGTGCATAGGGAATGCGCTCTGAGAGGAGCTGCTCGCCCGCCCGCCGGGACCTTTTTTTTTGCTTTTAGTTTTTAATGCGCCGTGAGCGAAAGGGGAGTTTAGAGTTTTTCTGCGAGGAGTAAGGTGCTAAAATAAAGTAAGAAAAGTACGCTGTGCCAAAAGTCAAGGGAAGCAGGAGGGAGAGGAGAGTCCCAGGAGTACGCTGAGAAGCAGCAGAGAAGCAAGCAAGCGACACGCGAGGGCTGAACGCCCTTCTCCGGGCAACTATTGGAAGCCGATGTTCCTGCCTCCCCCTGCCCCATTCCCGGTGCTGGAGCCGGCCTCCCCAGCCCCGTCCTGCCGCGCCACAGCATCGCAGGTGAATTTCGCTTCAGCATCTCCCCAAGCCAGACCGTAACTTGCCGGAGCGGCTGGTGCCGGATGGAAGGCGCTCCCTCCCCCGGGGCCCGGAGCCACCTCCCGGCTCTGATCCCAGCCGCTGCCCGGGGCAGCGCTTGGCTGCCAGCGGAGCCTTCACACCTCCGGGACGGGCTGGCTGCTCCCCATCCCCGTGCCATGGTTTTTTCAAGCGCAGTTTCTGCACCCGCGTTTGAATGGGGTGTTTTCAGCCGTGCGTTGTCCGATGGAGCAGGTCATACAGTCCCAGGCTGAGATTGCTCCGTCTTTGGGATGAGGGCTGTGCCGGCTGCGTCTATGCCTTTGACCAGCTGTCCCTGTTAAACCCGGTTCTGAGTTGTACTGCACCAACCCGATGGTATTATTTTTTTCCTAATTGGAAGTTAATGAAATCAGACATGCTGAATCATAAACTGATTTTATGGAAGAAGTTGAGCAAAGAAATCCCGTGTTATTTCAGCTTCCTCCTCTGTTAGTGATTACCACGACGTGCAGGGGCAAAGGAAGCAATAAAAGTTTTATAGACTGAGCTTTCAAGAAAGGAATATTTTATGTTTTTTGAGTTTGTGTTGAGGGAAGCCAGGGTGAAAGTTGAGAAGGGTTTAGGCTGCAGAGAGGGCTGCACGGCCAATGTGGACGCTGATGCCCTTCGTTTTGAGGTCTTTTTGTTTTCCACTGAGTGCCAAATCTGGACTCGTGAAGGTGAAAGACTAAGTATATTGGTTATTATGGTAATTACAAATTGTGCTCCCTCTGTGTGCAAATGGCTTACAGCGGGGTCGAGCAAAAGGTTCCTGAAACTTTGCTCTTTCACAACCGGTTTCTGAAATGTCTGCGTTTTTTGGTCAACTTCCAGTATCGTTTTTATCTGTGAAAGAAAAGCATAAAATGGCCTCACACCTCGCTTTCCTTTCCTCATCAGCGGTAAATATTGACACAAATTAGTTTTGGGGGTTTGTGGCTTTCGGGTTCAGACGTACAATCTGCCAAGTGATCTTAGAGTGTGAGAAGCCGTTGGGTTGGAAACGTGCATCTTCAGGAGGAGGCTGCAACGGTCCTTAATTGGTCAGGTTTTGCCCTTCGCCACATATCCCACTCAACTGCCTGCTTTGGTCAAAGGCATTTAAATTTGTCACCGGTAAATAGCAAAACAGTCAGATGTTTTGAAAACAGGATGCTTGGGCTCCACGTTATTAAAGAAAAACGGAAAGAGAAACAGTATAGATAGGAAGAAAGCAAATAGACTCAGCATGCTCCCAAGTGCAAGAGCAGTATAAACAGTGACCTATCTTCCTGACCTCCGCTCTCACCAAGTTCCTGGCCCCGCGCCACCCAAGCCAAACTACGTCATTTGAGACTGATAGTAGGCATGGCACAGCTGTTGCAAGTGTGACTCGAATTTCCTGTCTCCTTCCTGACAGACGTAGTTTAGAAAATCCAGAGTTGCAACAACAGCAGACAGAGAGGGAGGATCTCGGCATACGTGTTCGCAGGGTGATTCTCAGAAGTCCTGCACCAAAAAGGAATCACTGGGGGGAAGCGCCATGCAGGACAGCATCCTGGCTTTAAGCTGATGGTTTTCGGAAAACATCAGTTAAAACATGTGCGTATACTTTTTTAAGATGTGAGTTAATTACAGGAGAAGTGAGGAAATGAGCAGCTAATCTTACTGTGAGCTAATGAGCCTGATTGCACTGACATCAGTGTGAGCCGAGGGAGCAGTGCTGCTTGCACAGTGGGACCCTGCAGTCCCACGTGCGGGGGTCGGACATAAAACTGGCAGAGAGGGGAACTCTGTTCCCCGGGAGCGTTGTCAGCGTCTGTGAGTCCTTGACGCATTACCAGAGCAGTGCCTGATCCCCAAACCAGCCCGAGTCCCTTGCTGCTCCAGCTGCGAGCTTCTGCCAAAGAGCAGCTGACCCTTCACAGTGCCCTTAACTTTCTACGTTAGAGAAAAAAACTACCTGGAAAACTACCTGGTTGCAGGGAACGCAACCGACACGAAGGGAATTTTTCCTAACATTATACTAACCTTTTGCTGTGAGCAGAGTAGCGGCACTGCAGCTTTGCAATGAAACAAAATTACCTGTAAAAGGCTCTGTAGGCACTCAGTGCTGCCTGTAGAAGCAGACCACGCATGTTTACGTTATTGTAACATATATATTCTTTTTTTCCTGCGTTTATCACCCTGTCCAACTTCCAGCTCAGGCAACTGCTGTGTCTCAGAAGGATTTGTGAGTCATGGGCCTGCTGATAAAGAGGGGGTATTTTCTCTCTTGGTGGCCACCCTGTAATGTTGCATTTGGCATTAGGCAGCTGTCCGCAGCCTCGCTTGTCCTGCAGATGGAAGCGCAGGACCCCCTTGGCTCTGTTACCTAATATAGCATTTGGGATCTGGGGGAGCACACGCTCAGTGGATCCCCTGAATCATAAGAAGGAGTAAGCATTCTTCCCAGCTGCAATGCTGGTCTTGCCAACTCTGAGTTTTTATGAGCTGTATAATATCATAGAAATGAGGGATGGAGAAAATGTATTATTTCTCAAGAAGCTACGTGCCTGTCCGTGCAGGATACAGCCCAGATCACGCATAAAAAGGATATATCTGAATGGGCCTAAGCAGCACCTTTCCATCTCTTTAGATTAGACCAGTCTTATTTAGAGGTTTTTGCAGTCCCTCGAGTAAGTAAATGGACGGATAATGTACTTTGTGGTCTGTGGGGATATTCTAATTTTGAGTAGACAGAGGTGTTGTCATCAGGGTGCCTGCCTTGTGCTCTCTCAACTTTCAAAACCCGCTTCTCTCCCCGGACTGTTCCCTGGGGGACCTACCCCTGCCAGCACTGCCTGTGCAGCTACAAACACCTCAGAGTAAGTCCTTAAACTCTCTTACTTCAACTCTTTAAAAGACATCTCCGTTACTCCCAAGTGCTGAATAACGCAACTCAAATCTTGCCACCCAAGGCCGTTTTCAGCCAGCGGCTCAGGGCAGAAGCACGGCAGGGCTCCGCACTCCTATCTGGGTTGCTTGTGAGCCAGAAGCCACTAAGATAAACATAACTGATTTCGTTTTGCTTGTATTTCAAAGGGCATTTCGGTCAGAAAAGAGGAGCAAGGCCACACCTAGCTTTCAGGAGACAGTGGCTAAATAAACATCTGGACACTAATGTAAACTCCTGAGGTCCATGGTGGAGGTCGAGCACGGCGCGGGGCCAAGTGCCAGCAGCGTATGTGCCGGGCTGCACAGCCTCCACGCTCACTCACTCGCCTGTCTTCTGCCAGTCCGTCGGCCCCGAATCGTGTCCTCTTCGTACGTGATGTTTCCCTTAAGTGGTGCCGAGCTGTTTAGTCGTTCACTTGCTTTTGCTGTAACTTCCTTTGTTTAATATGCTTTAGAATAGCCAAGCACCGCACAAAGAGAGGCTTGTTCGCTTTCGCAGCAGCCAGCGAAACAAAGAGACTTCCACGTCTCCTGTTTTTACAAGCCGGGATGAATCACTGAGCTCCGCACGCGGTTCCCCAGCCGCATACCGGTATTCCCCTCACCCGGGGACTTGCGTTACGGAAACAGGGATCCGCGACCAAGTGCCTGGGAGAGCTCTCTGGAGTGTGGCGGGCCGGTCGGAGCAGCCCCTGGCATTGCTCAGTGGCGGTCCCCGCAGAGCTGGTCCCTGCAGAGCCCTAACACACATTGCCCGTGTCAGGTTTGACATCGTGTCAGGTTTGACGTCGGCATGCTCTGCAGCGGTTAACCATTTCTTAGACATACAGCTGCTGTCCGCAGAGCAGGACACTAGACAATCATTATGCTCCATGAGAACAGCAGTAGGAGCTGTTCCTATCTGAGATTGGGAATATTCACTCCATCTTTGGTTTATCTGATGGCTTTTCGTTTGTGTTGAGGATGTCCTTGTTCTAGAGGACAGGGTACTGTATTCCTTAAGGCAAAGCTATGCACGATGCAGGAGGCAGACTTTTTTACACAGACACTTGGGAGTGGTGAAGATGAGGTTCCAGTGAAGCCTGCTGGGTGAGGAGGAGCCAGCTCTGGACGGTGGCTCTGCCCCAGACTGTAACACCCCTCAAAGCTCCTCATGGATGTTCAAGACTTGCGGAGCTTGGTCCGAGTTAGCTCCTGCATATCAGTTCTCATCACTGTCATAAATGGAATTTTAGGGTATCTGTCTCTGTATCCATCCTATTCCTCCTCCCTTGCTCTTTGGCCTCTAAAATAAATCATTCTGATTATATTGATTTATGTCATAAGAGGGGGTTGGAATAGTAGGGCCTTACGCGGGCTTATTTAACAATCTAATACTTTGGTCTGGAGACCCCTCTGGGCTGTCACTTTCCAGATATCTTAGTTAAACTGGGTCAAGTATTAAAAAAATGGAATACTGGAAAGCTGCACCATTGCCTGTGAAAAGTGTCGGTACAGTATTAGAAGCCAGTGCTACCGTTCGAGATACCCTAGAGCAAAGTGACTTTGAGTGGCGGATGCTCTCTCATCTTCTGGGACTGTTGTGGTAAATGGGCGGGAAGGGCCCATACGAGGGAGATCCTACGGCCACACACACCGTACGTGCTGCTGCTGCACACCTAGATAGCCACAGCAGAGGTGAGGGCTTTGGGGTTTGAATTTTTGTTCAAATGCACCTTCCCAGGAGCCTTTCTGGGGAGCTGCCATCCTCTGGGACCAGGACCTCTGATGTCCAGGACCTTCTAGCATGTCCTTTAAACATTTGTGCTTGTACTAGGATGTGAGGGGTTTTAAAGTTCTGCATTCTCAGACTTGTACGTTATAGCACTTAGGGTGGGGCTTAAATAAATAATAGCTCAAAGGCAGGTTCAAAATGAATCATGATTTGAGGGCAGTACTAGAGAGTGACTAACTGTTCAGAGCAGTGACCTCTCTGGAAGTGAAGTGAGGATACTGGAGACGCATGAAATCTCGGAGGAGAAGCATCGCTTAGCATGAGGGTGAGCTGTGAAAGATTTCAAAGTAGGATTTAGTCCTCTGAGCAGTCCTAATCCTGACCCTGATTTTGTGGCCCGGGCCAGTTTCCGCAGCCCGACTCCGAACTCCTCGTTTTTCACCCAGTTGCAGAGCAACTGCTTTCGGAGGGGCAGCTGGTGATCAAAATATTTGCACTAAATGAAACTTAATTGAAAGATGTTGTGTTATCAAAGGCAGAACATGTTGTGGAGAGGTGTTGGTTTGAAGGCTCACCTGTCAGAGCTCTTAGAGGGAGAGATTCCTCCGATTAAAGCCTTTGCTCTGTATTTCAAGCAAACAAACAAGAAGTGCCTCACCTTGCTGCTGGTTTAGCACAGCTGGGCAAACACTACATAAAAATTACTCTACAAATCATTTGCCTATCTCTATGTGAGAAGGATTTTTCATTTAAATATATTTACATTAATTGGTGCCTTCCATATGGTTTTGGTGCTTGCATTAAGCTCATTTTTGTTTTGGCAGGACCAACTGCAATGGTTTTTGGGGGGGATACTGTATTGTAGAGCTACACTGACTTCTTCCCAGGACTTATTCTTTATCCTGTGTTTTCTGAAGGAAACAGACTTCTGTCGATTAAAAGTTGCCAGAGTTTTCTCATCATGGGCATCTTGGAAAAGTCATCTCAGGGCACAAAGTTATTTGAATTTTCCAAAGCCTGTTCTCCTACTCAGGTAAAACCCCAGCTGGATTTGCCTAAGTGATGACTGCAGAGCCTGACTCAAATTTAAATTAAATTTAAATTGCTGCTTCATACGATTAACAAAATCCCATGTTTAATTGCATTGCTCTCTTGTTAAGTGACAAATGCTTTTCCCTCTCAGTTGTTTTTTGTTTTGGTTTTTCCCTGAAGATTGAGAATGTAATCCAGGCATATTTCATCAGAATGTCCAGCATTCTGGTTCATCCCCGAGCTCCACAGGCGCAGGGATGCCTCTGCCTGCTCCCTGCCTGCCCTGGCAGGGTCGAGCGGCTGGGGAGGCTCTCTGGTTTGTGGGCTCTCTTTACGTAGTCGTTCGGCTTCCTTTGGCACTCGAGACTTCATCAGTGTGGTTTGCATGGGTGTGACTGACAGAAGATTTTGGTCTGAGATCTGCAGCCTTCTGGAGCACTATCTGCTCTCGAGGCCACAGATGTTGTCAACTGCATCAGGTCTTTCTTTAATCAACTTTATGTCAACAAACAAGCTGCTGTAGGTTTTAATTTTGCTGTTGCTTCTTAGCCTTCAGCTCGGGCTGGTACTCCTCATCTTTTCCTCCTGATTTTCCTTTTGCAGTTAACACGGCAAACATTTTTCCACCTGGTAAAACTGTATAAAAATGATTTTGCAGAACAAATGTTTTTGCTTGTTTCTGGTTTTATTGACTCACCTCTCATTCGAGTGAAGAGTAAAAGCAGTGCTGGGATGAAAAACTGGTATGAATGCTCAGCACGCTGCGCTCAGCTGCTCTGGAAAAGGTGGTACTGGCCTCGGGAGTTACCCCTTGCCTGTAATGCGCCATTTGTGTGGTCCTTCCTCCTTACCATGCAATTTGTTTTGTGTTATAAAATGCACCTTTCAATGACGGAGAGAGTTCAGTTGCCAGGGGATCGCTGCTGAGCTTCTGTCTGGTTGAGAGCTCTTGCCGTGTGCAGGTTGGTACTTTCAGGTGAGGAAATCCACACAAAATCTAGACTCCAGATATAGTTGCATGTATTAATTGGCTAGAAGAGACCTATTCTTAAGTATCAGAAGAGCGTTTTGGATGAAGCAGAAACCAACCTGAGCCTCTTCCAAAGGAACGCAAAGCTTCAGTTCAGTTCAGGCCAAGCTGGAGACGGGGCCATACCCCACTGCTGCAGTTTTTCTGCCCAAGGAGACAGACAGTATGTGCTTTGGTACACCACGCAGCGTGAAATCTTAAACCCTCTCAGTCCTGGTATTTCATATCAATCCAAACACATGTAAATCTAAACCAAGGGCTGTTGGGTACCAAACACAATGGTATTGGATACACCAAGACTTGAATTCATCGGCAGTGGATGCTGCAGGACTGCCCCGACCGAGGAGGTGGTAAGCAGATTTGGCCCTGCAGGGTATGGCAGGCATTTTCTCCGTGTGCCAACAAAAACTCGGGCAGGCACACCTTATAAACACATGACACATTCATTTTCAGGAAAGTAAACGGCGTGGTTTCTCCATGACCTTACCAATTCCCCAGCATCCGGTGGAGAGGGGTTTTCTTCTGCCTTACCAGTTCCCAGCAAGTGAGTAACATGCCCCGAGCCTGCTTTTAAATAAGGAAATTCAGTATCGTTTCTAAGCAGTGCTAATTCACAGTGCTTTCCTTGGGCAGGATCCTATAGGGAGTTTTTCCTTTCCAGCATTTTAATGCAATTTGCATATTTCAAGTCTCATTTGTCTGGAAATGAGCTGGAAATGTACGGGTGATAACACTCCTGCTTCAGGTTCCACTTCATCACTTTTTAAGCCCCGTGTTGCATAAATACATCCCACCCAAGGGAGGTTCTGCCGCTTTCAGAAATGCTAAACTTTACGGGTAAAATGTGAATATTGTTCTGTCTACATCAGATATGTGTTATTGCTTTCATGAGCAGCCACATGCTGATTTATGGCAACATGCTATTTATTTATCAACATTTACATTGTGGATTTTTAAATTATTCTAATAACATAAGGCCAACAAGTTGGTCATGATGTTACTCCTTTAAAGTCTTCCTTTGAACATATGTATAAATCAACTCTCCTTTGATGTGAAATTGGAGATTTCATAACCGTGTGTTTACTTTTTGGTTGAAAAAATAAGCTGAAGGGAAAACAAAAAAAACACCCAAAAAACAAATAGTACTTTGTATCTCATTAAAAAGAGTTTCTAGCACATTAAAAACTATATTGTTTTAGGAAACAAGAACTAGAAAGAGTTGCAAAAGCATTTCATTTTTTTTAATGACTGATAGTTGACTGCAACCATTCCACTTTTCTTCAGGCACTGAAATACGTCTGCAGACTTTCTCCTTTAGTACTGCTGAGTGTGAAACGGGCTCGTTTTTTCTTTAAACATTTAAATGCACCTCCCCATCATCCTTCATGTGAGTGCTGAAAAAGGAAAACCGATAGAAATTATGAAGTAACAAGGACAGCTGCAAATTTGTTTGACACAGTCCTTTCTGTAAGGGATGTAACGTCAGGAAAGCACAGATAAATGATCAGGTTGCTGCTCCTGTAAATTAATGAATTTTAACTCTTTTGTCTTGCAAACTTTTTAAGAAACAACAAAGGAAATGCTCCAGCACTCCAGAATCAGCAGGTTTTCCAAATGTAGCTTGGGGAAGAAAACGGAGTAATGAAAAATTAACCTTCAGCGAGTTACAAGGTACTTGTGTGCCAGAGATCTGCTTCCCTGCCCATCTCTGGAGTGAGCAGGGGGTGTCCAGGTTTGGTACCGACCTCTGTCCTAGGACACCCGGGATCGCACCTCTGAGCCTCGCTGTGCCTCTGCTCAGGCAGAACCCAAACTCCGGGAGTTTTGTCTGCCTGAGGGTTAGGCGTCTCTGTGCAATACAGGAATGAGGTATCCGTGTCGGGAAGAGAGGGCTAGGTATTTACAAATATTTCTTCTAGCTTCTCAAACACAGGCGATGAGATTAGTCTAATTTTTTTTTAAACCTGCAGTAGCACTTGAGTGCCACAGCCATTCCCTTTGAGCGACCAGAGGTCCAGACAAAAGCATTACACATTTGCTGTTTGACCTGGTTGCCGTATACAGGGATGAGTAATTTCCCTCCGGTGTGTAAATAATTTCCGGCTGGACTCTTGTTCCTCTCTGTCACACGAGCAGGTGAGTGTCAGCTCTTCCCAGCTCCCAGTGCTGGGCGTCCAATTATTCCCAGGAGAAGAGCTGTTGAAATGAATGGAGTTACACCAAAGTTTAATTGCGCCTCTGGACCTGCAGTAATTTACCCGGGCAATTAAGCTGAGAAGGATTCAGCCCAGCTGCCTTTGCGTGGAAATCAAAGGCGAAAGTAACCCTCATACCACAAATCCTTTTGTTCTAAGGATTTCTAGGAGCGGTGGAAGAGCGAGGGATGTAACGTTTGCGTCAGAAGGGTGGGTCGCCGGGAACAGAGTTTATAAACATTTTTACACACTGGAGATCTGCACCGATATTCCTCCATCAAAGTGCGGGGTGGGACCCCACTCTCCCTAGGTACTCTGGGCTGGAGCCCCGCAGCATCTTAGCAGCTCTTTTATCTTGAAATTGCCCTCAGCTCCTGCAAATGACTAAAACTTTTTTAAGCAGCCTCTTTGCATAAGGACTCTTGGCCTCAGGGAACCCCAGCTGGTATAAATTGACTTCAAAGGGTTTACATCAGCAGCAGATACATCCTCCTGTCTTTATTGTCCCTGTAAAGCACCAGGAACACCTCTGATGCTGTACTCCGAAGGGGAATAGGAACAGGAATAACAACAGGACTATCGCTGGAGCTGGTGTGGGGCTGGAAAGACCAAGAACATGTGTGCCTCTGCGTGGCTCTCCCTAACCTTCCTAGGAAAGGAAGAGAGTCGTTTCTTCCCAAAAGAGCCAGAAAGGTGGGGTTTTCCACGCTGAAGCACCGGGGAGATTTCCCACACGTGTGGCTGGATGCTGCCCTGCACTCCGCCCCATACCGCACGTGGTGGTCCCAGAGCCAGCGCGCTCCCAGTGTGCTTGGGCTCCTGAAGCTGGCAAATCCTATCACAAATGAGGCCAAATTTTCTTCCTCTGCACAAAAGCGAAGGCAAGCAAGCCTCGCCTGCGGAGCGTTGGGTTAGGAGGGGGTGAAGGACCAGCTGCCGAGCGGTTGAAGGAGCTGCCATGCACTCGGTGCCGATGCCACTGCCCTCCCGCACGCCCGCAGAGGTCCCCATGGTCGTGTCCTTGCAGAGCCTTGCACTGGGGGCCAGCGCTCAGCCCCATGCTGCAGCGAAGAAGTAAAAGCAAATAGTACGACTACCGGTGCAGAGAAAACATGAGCAGCGAGGGTGCGGTGTGGGCAGCCAAGAGGGGAACTGTGAGTGAACTTTCCCAGTGGTAATCAAGGAAATTACCGCACACACGCATGACGGGAAAGCTGGAAAGAAACTGTGAATCCCTGTACCAGAGAATACATGCAAAAGGGTCACTGCTCGTAATCAAAGAATGATTCAATTTCTGGGAGACTTAATTTGCTTCAGATGACTTCTGCAGTTACTTCAGAGCATGCAAAACAGGAAAACTCCACGCGATGCGATGGCATTTTCTCACACAACCCTCCAGATGGTTTTGGACCTCAGCGACTTGCTGGGAAGGCCAGCTGTACCGCCATGTGTATTTGGTTATTAAAAATTTCAGTTGGGGCTTCATCTTATTTATGTTATCTGCACTCTTTTCATCAGTTGAATGTGTTAATTGCATGGTCCTGTGATCGGAGTTTGGGGTAGAGAGAAGGGAGCCCCAGGCCCCGTTCTTGGATTTGCTTCTTTTTAAGGGAAAACCCCCTTGAGTCAGCATGGGCATCCCCTCCCGTGTACATCCTCGTATGTGTGCGCGCGCGCGTGTATTCTTATGTATGCCTCAGTTCCCATCTGTACAGCAAGGTTATCAGTGCTTATTTCCTTTGTTAAAGGCACCAAGATTATTATTAATTATGAAAATAACAGCACATGTCCACATGTGGCTGATAGGCATTATCGTAATTGCTGAGCTGAGGGCCATGCTGTGCTCATGCACGAGCTCTTTAAAGCAGCAACACTTCTGTTTACTTAACGGCAGAGCAGTTGGTATTTTCTCATTGCTAGCGTGCAATCTGTTTGTTTTACCCTTTGCTGTCAAATCGATTTAACGAAGGGATCGTTAGAGAGGTTTGCACATGACATCAGTCATTGATCTGTGCAGAGAGGCAGCAACATGCTTTCTCCCCGCAAGCGCCGCAGGCAAATGGCAAAGCAGTTCAGAGGAAGCAGTGTCGCTCCAGAGCATCCTGACATCAAGGGAAGCTCAGGAAAAATCCCAAATACCCCCCACGAGCAGTGAAGACATTGCAATTACCGAGTGCACCATCAGCATGCCTCAGTCCACGCTGCACTGTGGTGTCTTTAAAAGGGTATTGTGTTATTCAGTAAATCTTGCTTAGGTGCCAGCATCATTCAGATGGTAAATTGCAATAAACTTTGCAAAGCACGTGGGTATTCTCATAGCACTGTGGGTGTCTCGGCTGGGTTTGGCCCTGATAGTCCTTTTAGCAGTGCTGTCATACTGCTGTCTGCATTTGTAAGAGGTTGCTGATTAAAAGTCTGGAAAAGTGAGCAAGATTAAGGCTGTTGGAGGAGATGAAGGGGACAGATTTCTGGTTAAAGATCAGATATGAGAATCCCAAGGTCTTTTATCTGTTCTCATCTCTGCTGCAGATGGCTTGGGTGACCTTGTGGAGGCCATTTAATTGCTTTGTGCCTCTGCGAAAAGGCAGCAGCTACCCTTTGTACGTTATGAAGCCAGTTGTGAGGTAAAGGCATTTTTTTCAGACGTTTGGCCACCAGTTGAGATTATTTGTCTGAAAGGGGCGGTTGTATAGAAAACCTGACCGATTGAATGCTGCTTAAAAGTGTCATCATCTGATTATGGTGTTTTCCTTGTAAAGATAAAGGCCTCAATCCAGAGAAATGTTTCAGCACATGCTCCGCTGTGAGTCTGTGGGCGTGCTCACGTGTTGGTGGCTGGTGCTTGTGACCGGCGAAAATACGTCACTGTGAGGAACGATAGGCTCAGAGCTCTCCTCTCCTCCCACGGGCTTTGTCTCACTTGGTTTTCATTCTCGCTGCCACTCGTTCCCCATCCCTAAGGTTTCTCTTAGGGGTTTCAAAAAGGCTTTTGTCCCTCTTGGTTGGCATGAAGTTTAGGGGAGACCCTGTGAGCGAGCCAAAGCCCCATGCCCATGACCTCCTGGGCAGCCAGCGTCTTTCACATCCCACTCCTGCCTGTGTCCCATGAGACAGTATTTAAACTGGTTGAGTAACCCAGAAAGTGAGGCCTCGCAGTGTGATGTTCACGCTGGCAGGGCAAGGCAGGTTGCTGCAAAAGAAGACAGCAGAGGTGGTGGTGGCAGAGTCCGAGCAGATAGCACCCCACCTTTGGTCTGCGCAGATAGCCACGTGGTAAGAGGGAGGTGGCATCGGCTTTCCACCTCCGATAATCGTGCATTTAAGGAGAGAAGAAGGTGGGTTCACGACTTCATTTGCTCTACGTGGTTCTTATGGCCGGAGGGCTAAGTGGGAGTCCCATCTGGACCGTGCTGAGCAGCGGCCAGCGCCACGCCTGGCCAGCGAGGTGTGATTTTTGTGGTGCTGAGTGCTGGTCCGGCAGCTGGGACAAGCAGGGAGCTGCAGGCTGTGCATGGACTGTGTGCGGGCTCTGCGTCTCCCTGCCCGTCAGCTCTTGCAGCGGGGACCAGGGGTGCGATGCAGCACAGGCTGCCCCCCGTGCCCCGCGTGTCCCACAGCACGTGAGGAAGCCTCGTGACATCATGCGAGGCTGGTAACGTTTGATGAAGGCGGTTGGAGAAAGGAAATAATTTTAGACCAAAGATTGCACTTTTATTTTAGGAATCCTGGCCGGTGTCGTGCGGCATATTACAGCCAGCAGTCGCCAAGGACGTCCTAAAGCAGTGTGAGGGCTGCACATCAGCGGTGATTCCTTGCGTGATCTGTATCACATACACAATGCAATGTGCTTTTTCTTTTGATTTGATGCTAAAAGGACAGCTACAGCTTCGTAATAAAGTGATAGCATTTCAGTTTAAAGTAAAAATTAAAGTAATGATTAAATACTGAAATTTGGATTGTGAATATATTCTCGTAAGAAAGAATTTATTAATTGCAGACTGACATTACAGATTTAAGGTTATTATTAGTTTATACCTTTTACCTGAAAAATATTTCCAGTTTGTAAAGGTATATTTTGTTACATTGCTACATTTTGCCCTTTACCATGTAGGGGAAAAATATTTATGAACACACTGAAAGTGTGAAAAATTACGCTTTTAAAAATCCATACATGAATACTTGCTTTGAAAATCCTCAGTCTCTGTAATGAAGAGGATTAAAACAAAGCAGAAATGGAGAAAAGACTGCTGCCTACTTTTGACTTATTTAAATATGCACAGAGCTTCCTCCATTTTAATCTTCCTTATGAAAAGATGGCTGTGTTACTAAAGCTGGCAACCCCTCAGAAACCAGCATCATTTTTTTGTCGTACAGTTCAGCTGAGCAAGGCTAATGTGGAGTGGGGACCCCCTTCAGCCAACTAAGCAACCAGGACGATTCATAATTCATAAGTGCTTCCAGCCATCCAGCTGAATACATTTGGATTAGTTCTCGTTTCTTCGTGCAATCCCTGATTTCATTATTCTCTCCTGCGAGCAAATACACCCACGTTCAGCCCTCTGCAAAGATGCTATGCCAAGCTTGGCTTTGTCTGGGATTAGCAACTGCCGGGCTTTGGGGGATCTCTGGCTTTGATGAACGCTGATTTTTTTTTATTGACTGGGGAAGGGGGGTGTCTGTGTGCCCGAGGAGCTCTCCTGTCTGACCGGCGATTTCTCCGTGAGGATTTGTGGACGGTGGCGTGGAGTTTTCCAAAATGCCTGAAGCAAACTATTTGTTGTCTGTGTCTTGGGGTTATATTAAGGTGGGTTTAAATCCTGAAGGCTTATGAATGGCTGGTTTTTTGTGCTGTATTGCTTGGATAAAATCTCTATAAGGAAAACATGCTTTTTAAATGGTTCTTTATGTGTACCGTATGGCAAGAGATAAACATATGTGTGTACTGTGCATGCGGCGTACATGTATGTAAATTTTTTTCTCCTTTGGGAATTCACTGTTGCGGGATGAAATGATGCAGCAGTGAAAATGTGTGATTAGAAAATTAGGAGGATCATAGCATGTACATCTGGGTGAACAAATGCTTGAATCCTACATTTTACTGCAGTGATCCAAGCAGATCTTCAGATCTATGGCATATTTCTCCTCTCTTTTGTTCTGAACAATTGACTTTTACTTGCGTAATTCAAAATGGAGCAAACTTATAAAATTCAGAACAAAAGAAGGTTATAGGATGTGGAATTTAAAATCGATACAAGAATTTGATCCCTCAGAGAGACTACCTGAAACGTTATCTTCTCATTTGTTACAGTAAAAACTAATATGCATCTTTGGAGGAAATTAATTTTGTAGTTTAGTGTACTGAAAAGAAATATCTAGTCATGATGATGCTGAACAGTATCTAAATGAAACCCTATGTCACTGACTCCATTCCAAATATCTCCAGAATTTTGCTTTTAGCATCTTGTTTGTGGACTTGCTTGTGATAAAGCTGTATTAATGTGGAAGAGCATTCAGAAAAATGCCATCTTTGTGTATGTGCTTTTCCCCTCCCAGTTCAAGAGGATGCTGAACCGGGAGTTGACACACCTCTCCGAGATGAGCCGCTCTGGCAACCAGGTGTCCGAGTACATTTCCAACACTTTCCTGGGTAAGGCGTCGCATCCCAAGCTTTCGGGTGCTCAGAGATAACGATTAATGGCAGCCTAATACCCACCAGTGAGTGCTTGTGCCCAGTTTTCCTTTGGGGCAAAGCATTATTCAAATGTTTCGATTTTTCACTTTCAAAATGGATACGGGGAGGAAAATAATGCAGTGTTTGAATAAGCCTATCCACAGAATTCCCTCTGCAAATCGAAAGATTTTTCTGTTCAGATTGAATTAAGCTATTGGTAGCTGCATCATGCAATATTTGTTTTTTGTGTTGACCTTATGGAAAGGACAAAGTCACACAAGCCCAACTGCATACTCTCATCTTTGCAACTGCTGCCTCATACAGCTGCATCTTCCCCCTTCAGAGACAAGGGTTCAGGCAAGTAGGTTGAGGCCAGACATTCTATATGTTATATAGTTTCTCATTTCGCGCTGGTAGTCAGAATAAAGAGTAAAGAGAATATTTTGCATGTCATTAGTTTTATTGGAGCTCATAGGACTACTGGCATGAATTAATCCTCTTGTCTTTACAAAATATAATTGTTATGAAAAATATAATTTTCTGTGTTTTCAAGCAGCTTTAGAATTTGTGACCATTTGCAGATAAAACAAAGCTTAGCACAGGACCCTCATATACATATCTCCGAGTCCAGCAGCTTCAAATGCTGAGTGTATGTGGGATGCCAGAGCTCGGGGGGAACTCATGCCCTGCGGTTAAGATGGCCCAGAACACATTCGCTGTGTGACACACAATTATTTCCATTAAGGGATTTTAAAGTGATTTCAATAGCTAGTTGCAACTGGAACTACCGCCTGCATTTAGGACACATCACGTCATTAATAATCCATGTAAGTCTGTAGCTGCTTTGTGGGAATCCATTGGCCCTGTCTTATCGCTTAGCTTAATCATGACATCCAGAACATGAATTAATAGAGGGAATAGAAGCAAGACTGCCTAGCTGCCAGCCAGCGGGCCACTTCTTCAGCTGGAGAGCCTGGAGCGTACACAGCGTGCCGGGGAGCATGACCACCGTGGCATTTTCAGGGAGTTTGTTGTTCATCAGCTCTTGCCAGTAGGCATATGTCTCTGGAGCAGGATGTGCTGCAGCAGAAATACCCGGTGTGGCTTCATACTGCGGACCTGATAGAAAACTAATAAACCCCAAATACACTCAAGTTAGTGGAGTCTGTATCTCAGCAGGGGCTCATTAGCTGAAGCCACTGCTGGTCCTGGTGGGGCTGCATTATTCCCCGTTCTCAGGCTGGGTCAGGTAACTGCATTTCCCTTTGCAGGTCTTGGCAATGGTCTCGTTCATTCCTGTTCTGCTTCCTCTCACATGTTCTGTGATGGTGATGTCCTTGCCGTTTTGTGGCAGTGTGAGGGCCACTCGACCACTTAGGGCTGTGTTAATGCCGAATGGTGCAGGCTCGCCAGATTGGGCCAGATTGCAACTTGATTGCTCATATTAAAAAGAAATTAATAAAGCTTTTAAAAGTATCTTCAAAGCTTTTTATGGAAGTCATGCTGTTACATTTTTATGAATTACTTCTGCTCCCCGCGCCCCCCCAGTTTGGTTTAAAATTAAATGAACACACAAAATGTCAGGAGTCTATAACTGAGGAAGTTGAACAAACATTCATTTACCTCCAAACAGTGTTTGCTAGGTGGAGATAACTTAACAGATACTAAAACCAGATCACATGATTTCACTCGAGTCTCTTGACTTTATTAAATGAGCTGAGGAAGACACCAAGATGTGATGTCCTCTGCAGAGGGGCCAGTCCTGCAGTCACCATTTGGTCAGTGTGAGTGAGGACATGAGCTTTAGATCCATATGAAGGACAAAGATGAAAAACGGTGGGTTTATCGTTAGCCACATCACATAAATGGGGAAGATCATGATGGCCCTTCAGCACGTGCCCTTTCCTAAGGGGTGTTGCCGCCACCGCCACCACCGTGGGGACATGATTTAACAAATTAGAGATTTATGTTCAAGAATGTCCATTTTACGCTCCCTTAGTGTTAGTCATTGCTAAGGAGATTATATAGAGGAAAGTCCTTCTGTTGTTCAGCAAAAACACACAAGGGAAACACCCATTGATGTCAGCTTGAGTGTTGCTGTGAATAATGGCTTTCTTCTTAATTGCAGGGTTGCAGACACACTGGTAGTTCTTATTTCAGAGATTTTTAATTAAGCCAAGGCAAAAGTAACTAATGCCTGGATGCCTAGTCCCTCCAGAGGTCCTCAGAGATGCAAGGGTGCAAAGAGTTTATAGTAGCCTTTTCTAAAAGTTCATGAAAAAATGGTTAGTATGAAAGTAATGAGCCACTGTATCTCCATTTTAATGCAGCAGATAAATCAGTTGTAAAGGCAGTAAGTAACATATGTGGATAGATTTATTTATCAAACACATGTCCACGGCAAAGTTTGTGCCCCACTAGGTGCTTACTTAATGGGCACTAATATTGTTACTATCTCTGAGCGTGACAATAGAAATATGGCCTGTGCATTTATGTTATTTTACACATATTTGTAAAGGGCAAACCTTCAATAAATCGACACCAATTTATTATTGGGTTGGTGTTTTAAGAGCAGGGGGTATGGAGATGGGTTTGGCCCTAATAAGTATCAATAGAGTGAATGAGAAAATACATGCTCATGTACTTCATTGAGGAAAAATGCGTTGTTTGAATATATATTTTATTTTCCTGAAAATAAGTAATAAAAATTAATTGAGATCCAGCCATAAGCAGAACCTGGTGCCCTTCAGGCACGAAGAGCTAGCTCCTGGACATGTGCTGTGTCCCCAGGCAATGCAGCTTGAAAATGGCTACAATGAAAGCAGCCTGGCGCTTCATGTCCCAGCAGGGCTCAGTGGGAAGGTTCAGTCTCACAGAGGGCAAACGGAGGTTTTGTGACTGTTCTGCTTTGATTTTGGTTCAGTTCGGTCCCAAAATTAGAGAATGCCTCCAGCAGAGACACATGGGTTTGAACTGGTGTGCAGAGCCACTTAATCAGCAAAGCTAAGGGTCGATTTTAGGGGGTGTGATGGGTGCTCACACTGCAAATGATGTTGACTCATTTCACCTTTATTTGTTACAGACAAGCAGAATGATGTGGAGATTCCTTCTCCCACCCAGAAAGACAGAGAGAAGAAGAAAAAACAGCAGCTCATGACACAGATCAGTGGAGTGAAAAAATTAATGCATAGTTCAAGCTTAAATAACACCAGCATTTCACGATTTGGTGTGAAAACAGAAAAGGAAGACCATCTGGCCAAGGTATGACAGATTCTTGCAGTTCTGGGAGAACTGGTATTATCTGAAAGCCAGGGATGGACTGCCCCTGTCTTGTAAAACTGGAATCAGTATCCTTGAAGTGATGCAGCCATTACAAGTGCTGTAATTAATAGTACCAGGCCTTAACAGCGTATTCTGTGTTCATAAAATCCTCGAAAATATCCCTAAAACAATTTAAAAAATGTGATGAAGGCTGAGGAGAGCAATTATCAAACCCAGGAATGTGTACTAACGCTATGTCCAGCCAACCGGCTGTGGGGCCTTTGTCTCTGTCAGGGCATTTCTTCCTGCTACCTGGAAACACACATCACACACAATTCCCCTGCCACTCAGAGAAATGTTGTCTCCTTGTACAAGTGCTTTGGCATCAGCCTTTCACAGTTATCCTGTGTTTGTGTACTTTATTAAGTACACAAGTTCATGCGCTTAGATAATTACCATAATGAAGATCGAATCTGCATCTTTTCAAACTTTTGGAAAATGCAAAAGACATGGTGCAAGTGATAAATGCAGAATCGTCTTGGAAAATATTGTAACTGTTCTCTTTTTGTCCTCTCAAAAGGAACTGGAAGATCTGAATAAGTGGGGTCTCAACATATTTAATGTTGCAAGGTATTCCCACAACAGGCCGCTCACCTGCATTATGTACGCTATATTTCAGGTTCGTGATTTTCTGATCAAGTCTGCCATTCTTTTACAACACGTATTGTAGTTTCTAATTGCTTTCTGGTTTGTTGCCTTCCACAGTATATGACATCGTTATCTGATAATATGCATGTATGCTTGTACCATTTATTATACAGGAGCGAGACCTACTGAAAACATTCAAGATCTCATCAGACACTTTTGTAACGTACATGATGACGCTAGAAGACCACTACCATTCGGACGTAGCTTACCACAACAGCCTCCATGCTGCTGATGTTGCCCAGTCCACGCACGTTCTGCTCTCTACACCCGCGCTGGATGTGAGTTACCTAGTTTGAGCTAAGTGCTTTGTGTCAGGCAGTCGGCTTAAAGTCGGCTTAAAGGTGGGGTGGTGGCTTAAAAGCACCACATTGCCTAGGGGAACATAGGAGAAAAACCTTAAGCTGAGTCAATCACCAGTAGTACTCAGACTTGCAAAAAGCAGTGTGCTGCCTGTTCTTCTTAGGGCTCAGTTTACTTCCAGGGAAATCAGCATTAAGAAATATCAGCAGCAGCTTTGCCTGTAACCTCTGTTGCATCTTAAAGAGCAGATGCTGCTTGTAGACCTTTCTTCCAAGTAAACGTCTTGTCCTCAGAAAACTGATTTAAGAAGCACAATTTGTTTCTCTGAATCAGCCTCCCAAACTGTTGAGAGATAAAACGTAAGGACTTTTCTGACAAATTCCTTTTTTCCTTCCTAGGCCGTCTTCACTGATCTGGAAATCCTTGCTGCAATTTTTGCAGCTGCAATTCATGATGTGGATCACCCTGGGGTCTCCAATCAATTTCTTATTAATACAAGTGAGTTTTGTTTCAAATACAATAATAACTTCATCTGCAAACTTGGAAACTAATGAAAATGCATTTTCCATTACAGCAAGGTCACGAATTACGACTTTCAGACTGCATTTCTTTCTCAAAGTATTGTGCAGCAAACTAGTTAGACGGTTTGAAATAAAGCAGTAATTAAAATGAAATTCCTAACAAAGGAAGCTATTGTACTACAATTTGAAAAGTGCCCTTGAATCTTGTGAATATTACTACTTGCTAACGCATTATAATTCTTCCAGTCCTGAGTGCAAATTTTATCATTAATATAAGATAAATAATGCTATTGCTATTGACAACGATAAAGCTAAATATTGTGGTTCATATTGTGTTCTGCAACAGGCTAAGCATGTATCTTGATTGCAAAATATGCGTATTGTTCTTTTTTGGAAAGTGTGTTTGCAGGATTCATGCTTTCTGTTGTCAGCGACTCTGAAGCCTGTAACTAAGTCAACCGAGTACTATTTTGTTCATTAGAACCGAGCAAAGGGCTGTTTATATTGTATACATATGTGCTTGGATTAGAAAACTGCGCACTCTTGGCACACATGGAGAAAAGAAAAAACTTCTCCCAACTTACTGCATACAGATAAACGTTTCGGTACCAGGACAAGCGTTTGCTGTTTGAAATCACACATTTCACATGCGGGAGTCCCATACTTGTGTTGCTTTGCTAGATTCCGAACTAGCCCTGATGTACAATGACGAATCTGTCCTGGAGAACCACCATCTTGCTGTGGGTTTCAAACTGCTTCAAGAGGAGCACTGTGACATCTTCCAGAACCTGACCAAGAAACAGCGTCAGACGCTCAGGAAGATGGTGATAGACATGGTATGAACTATGCACACGCTGCTTCTCTTCTTAAACAAAAAAATGGCTCCTTTTTATGGTTGCCCATACTGAGATCCTATCTGCACTTCTGTAAAGGTATTGGCGACAGATATGTCCAAGCATATGAGTCTGTTAGCTGATCTGAAGACTATGGTGGAAACCAAGAAAGTGACCAGTTCAGGAGTCCTCCTTCTGGACAACTACACAGACAGAATACAGGTATGTCAGTCAAGTTTCCTGGGTTTTGTGTATTTTGTTCAGGATTGAAGAAACCACGCTCCTGTTTTCACTGTGGCTTTTAAATGGACCATATATAGAAGCTACCGATGTAAATTTTCAGCAATCATTTTCTTCTGTTCTGCACCAAGAAGAGGTACAAGGTGGTCTCATATCTTTTAGATAAAGGGGATTATGTTTTTAACACTTACAACACAGAACTCCAAACATGCACATTCTTGTGAAGTTAATCTATAAGGCTGAGTTTTTGAGGGCTCCTGAATTTCCTTGCTGCTTTCTTCCATTTGTTTCTCCTGTCAAAGAAGTATAGCAAGTTTGTTACAGCATTGCGAGATTGCAAGAATTTAATTTATAACTCCGTGCCTAAAGCAACTCTCACACTGAGCTGAAATCAGTGATGTACAGTCTGTTCCCTATATAATCTAATCCTTGATTTACAGAAATGATAAAGCAGTACTGGAACAGGGCTACATAGTTAGTAGGACAAGATACATCCTGATCTTCTCTCCACTTTGATGGCCAGCTTCTTGAGAACAGTCTCATGGGAAAACTCTCCTTACATTTTTATTTAAGACTGCTGATGTTAAAACAGGTCACTCTGTTGCTGCCTAATTCCTTGCAGCCACTGTTAGTCAGGCACGTTTTTTGTGTGTGTGGAAGGGATATTACTCATTTAATGAAGTAGGAGCGTTTAACCATCTGAGAGCATGGAAATAAATTTTGAATGGTGGGAAGCACCTGCATTCAAAAACAAACCTGTATGATGTAATTGACATTGCCACAACTGCACCCCATGTAAGTATCAAGTTGTCTCAAAAACATACAGCACGTTTGACTTTTGAAAAAACATACAGCACCTTTGACTTTTGAAGCAGACCGTACCAGCTAGTCTCATATATGGAGATGTTAATATTTTTATAGCCTGTTGCATAATCGAAGAGTCTTGTGCTTAAATGTTCTGAATTAAGCAAGCAGATACAGCTTGAAACCGTCCTCTATTTCCATTTGATTTTACGAGTTTTCTGATTAATGTAATTGCAGGTTCTCCGAAACATGGTACATTGTGCAGACTTGAGTAATCCCACAAAGTCTCTGGAGCTGTACCGGCAGTGGACGGACAGGATCATGGAGGAGTTCTTCCAGCAGGGAGACAAAGAGCGAGAAAGAGGAATGGAAATCAGTCCAATGTGCGACAAACACACAGCGTCAGTGGAAAAATCACAGGTAACTGGCTGTGAGCTGCATTTTTGTACTGCCTAAGCTTGTATTTTTAAAGCAGAGGCAAAATTCATCTGCTTTCTTATGCACAATTAGGCAAACAGCCAGCTGTTCAGAGGGTTGGTTCTGATTGACCCTGACATCCAGCTGTGCCTGAAGCTGATATAGACTGGCGAGGCTGTTCAGACTCCTTTATGTACCCCTTGGCGTCTCTTCATTTCCAAATGCGTGTTCATCTTGCCCTGTTTGTGTCCCAGTTTCCAGAATGAGTTGGTTTCCTTTTGTTCCCCAGGCTTGAAAAGTGCAAATCTGATCTCCCCTTCCTTCTACCGGGTCTCTTCTGCCTTCACGCCCTCCAGCCTCCTTAATTAGCACCTCCTAAACCTACTGACAGCATGCCCCGTGTTAGACATTTATAGCAATGCCAGCCCTATTGAACTGCAGGGTTAGGAGCTTCTCCCAGCTGGGAGACACTGGAACTGGACTTCTCTGCTTCAGGACACTGGAAAAGTCTGGATGTCAGTTGTTACTCGGTCTCGTGCAGAACAGTTTTGCAGTGCATGATCTGGCAGGTTAAGTTTGAGGTCTGATGGAGCTGCTGTGTGCTGGGTGAAGTCAAAGAAATATGTATTTATGTCAATACAAACCTTAAAAGGAGCTGGATATGGGGGGTGGCAGGGGGAGCTGACATTAGCTGGCTCATCCCTAGTTCTGATTCATAGATTAAACAGTTACAAGGTCAGATTTTGTTCTGACCTGTGTAGCAGAGGGCGTAAAATTTCACCCGGTTGGTCTGTAATGAAGCTGGTAATTTATGTTTGCCTAAACATATTCCAATCTTTATATAATGGTGTCTTGGTTGTTGTTTTTAAATGACTTGAGCAAGTCATCATTGAGGTTTTTCAGCTTGAATAAGTAACAAAATTGATGATAATTATTTCCAAATGTCCTCTTGGGCTAAGCCAAATGGTTTCAAAATTATTCACTCAACCGCATGGTGATTTTGTTGGAAAAATCTGTCTTATTTGTTAACCTAACAAGAAATGAATCCTTCGGCCAGGCTTGGCCAGAAAATGCCCATGTGCTCCACATGTGAGCTCCAATTAATTTTTTGTTTCACATACGCGCTTCACAGCGGTTTCAAAATGGCATTTTTGCTATGCAAAAGGAAGAGGGATTGCACGAAATGGCTACCGTTGAAATCCCAACTAGTGGCAAAGGAGAAAGGGAGGTGGCATGTCCGTTCTGGAGTGAAACAAGGAATTGATTGGAAAATCGTATGCAAGTTTTTCAAAGCTCTAGATGTTACCTCTTTACATCAAAACATTTCGAGATCAGTGCTCAGCCACCTGGCCAGCTATTCCATGATTTGGGATGTTTGTTTAAAGGAACAACGACCTGATTACGAAGTGACGGATCTCTAGCCATTGGTGCTGTATAGCCCTTGAGTGTTTTGGGTGGTGGTGAAGCCATCGGCTAACCGTACAGAATTTTTTTTCACTTTAAAAGTGCTCCGGAACAAGTGCTGCAGGAAATTTTCATCACCTTTTTGTTTAAGCTGCCTCAACAGTATGTTACAATTGAATGTTAATGGTTCTATTGACATCCTGTTGTGTCTGAAGGAGGCATGTGTGATTTCCAAAGCAAACATCTGCACGTTGAATCTGGCCCCTCTGAGAGCCATTTTCCTGCTGCAGAGAAATGTTGTCCAGCAGAGCAAGGAGAGGAGTGACACATTCTGCCAAGACGGAAGAATTTCAATCCTCTTTATGGCCATTCAGTTTTCTCCATCCTGGACGTACGTCCTCTTAGTCAGACAATTGAAAAATGATTTAGCTCAGAGCTTACGCGCCAACCGGCGGAAAGACTGACGGACTCGGCCACAACCCTCACTGTTTCCACCGCTGGCACATCACTCCATGGGAGTCGGGCAACAGCGGTCTGTCCGCCTTCGTGCGGGAGGAGTACTTCTTGGGATGAGCTGAACTGCTTTCTGCACTCTTTCCAAAACAAAATGAAGGGAAAGGAAGTCTCTACCAGGGCCGGCTCCACGTAGAAACACGGTGGCTGCTTTGGCAGAGTGGAGGAGAAGTGCTGAAATGTTTAAAGATGCAGGACCATGAAACAGTTCAGGATAGGTACAAACTACACACCATAGTAAAATATGCCTGAAGGTCAAACTTCAGGCCCTAAAAGCAGTGGCATTCGGCGCTAGGGCGGGTGGTGGCCCTGGGAGCACTGGCCTTTTCACAGCCGCCGGCCACATCAGCACCCTGGGGTAACGGCAGAGCTGCCATAAATGCACCAGCCTTGTCTGCAGTCACCAGGGAATCCTACCTGAGAGACAGGAAACTTTCTCAGTGCTTAGTGCAGAGGCAGTGATCCTCTAAATTGCCTCTCTGCACTAACAGCTGGTAAAAGGCATCCCTTAGTGGGACGTTCCATCTTCAGAGCGATGGCTTACCCTGTTCTGCAGGGCAAGGGTTGACCCGCTGGTCAGCAAAGGACATCTGCGGGGATATTTAACATCGCGCCTGCAGCCAGGGATGGGATTGGCAGCTCCATCGCTGAGTTTCCAGGTGGCTCCTGCTT
Organism: Pandion haliaetus; assembly: GCA_013401275.1. Classification (NCBI taxonomy): domain Eukaryota; kingdom Metazoa; phylum Chordata; class Aves; order Accipitriformes; family Pandionidae; genus Pandion; species Pandion haliaetus. The sequence goes on along the minus strand of VYZV01035729.1, from coordinate 101,215 downwards.
TTAGTTAAACTTTCATCCAGGGTTTGATTTTGGACAAGACTTCAACTTAGCCCAACGTTGTAGGTACAGCTTTGGGTACCAGATGATAATGTCTGCAATTAAGACTGTGCTGGTTTGGGAACTTGCTCTGGGGTGGGTATTTTGCTTGTAAAAATCACGTATTAACAGCATTTGAACTTTCTAGACACCCACCTGCCTCTAGCCATTCCCTTCCCCTAAGCATGTATGTTCCTGTGTTTCTCAGGTGGGATTCATCGACTACATTGTCCATCCACTCTGGGAGACGTGGGCTGACCTGGTGCAGCCCGACGCCCAGGACATCCTGGACACGCTGGAGGACAACAGGAACTGGTACCAGAGCATGATACCTCAGAGTCCATCTCCTCCGCTGGAGGAGCGGGGCAGGGACTGTCAGAGCCTGATGGAGAAGTTCCAGTTTGAACTGACGCTGGAGGAGGAGGATTCGGATGGACCGGAGAAGGACGGTGAGAGCATTGGCTACTTCAGCAATACAAAGACACTCTGCGTGGCCGACCCGGGGGAGGAGGATCCACAGAGGGAGGCGAACATAGAAATTGTGACAGAAGATACGTCTCCTGTCGACACATAATGTCCTGTACCTGTGTGAGTGGATTTTAAACACTTAACGAGCATGCAAGCAGTCTGGCGGACTAGCCTGCAGCCTGGGTCTGAGGCCTGTGTCTAACATTGGCTAAAAGATCTTCCCAGCTACTTGAGATTGGAGTCAGGGTTAAAGATCGTGTAGTGAATGATTGCTCAGGAAATTAACAGGTGATTTACATTGTGGTTTAAGCCTTGTCAGCTAAGAGCATGGTGTTGTCCTGGAGCTGGCTTGGGTTGTGACTGAAGAGTAAATGACACACAACTGAGAGATTTTATACTGTTAGTTTTGGAATTTATACCAGTTAGACTGATAGAAACTACTGATTAATAACTCTCCATATAAAACCTGTCCACCTGACCACCTGTCTGCAGACCTGTGTGCCTTCTTTGTAAACACTTTCATGTCTTTTCAAGAGTCTATTAATTAAATACACAAGAGTTTAGTATAAAAAACGACACAAAGTGTTTCAAAATTGATGGATACTTTTTTGATTCTTCCTGTTACAAGAAGCAGTCTTCCTTTTTTCATGGGCAATACCTGTCACTTTATTGCAGTTAATCACTTTTACAGGTTAATAGAAGGGAAACCCTCTGTTTTGCATTACTGCACCTTTAATCGTCTTCGTAATACCCCAGGCGACCCGTTTAAAGTCACGTCATGCCACTGTGCCCCATCTCTGTTCGCTTGCTAGGAATAACAGTATTTTTTCCTCAACGGGGTTTTATTTTTGTCGTGCGCAGGATAGAGGGTAGTCTGTTTCCATGGCACAGCGCAGTACATATATAAGTAAGCGTGATAAGGCAGCGTGTGACGCGCATTCCCCCTCGGCAGCTCCTTGGCTCAGTGGAATTTGCACGCTCGGTTATTTGTGTTTCTCTCGCCTACCGTTCACGTTTCCTAGGTTTAGGCCCACCGTCCTCCTCCTGCACTGCCTTGAGCTCTAACACCTCCATTACTGTTTATAACAGTGTATTTATTATGTAATGTATATACTGTAATGTTTTGTAAGTTATTAATTTATATGAATTAACATTGCCTGTCGGCGGTGATGTTAATTGTGTAGAAAACTCGGAACAAGAGTTGCCTTTTTTTCTTGTAACCTTTTGTATTGCGTAAAATACAAGAACCTGAACATAGCTGAAGAGACAGACGTAACCCAGGAAGGGCATTCGGGTGGCAGCCGCCCGCGGGGGGGGCGGTTCGTCTTCACGGCGAGCTGGGGAGGGGGCGACCGGACCCCAGGGCAGCGGGCGAGCGGTTGGAAGTGCTGAAAACCTAGGGGCGGGGGGGGAACCGAAAAAAGAAACCCCCGCGCACGGGCCGGCTTTTAAATGTCACGTTCCAACTTCTGAACAACCCAATGTGAATTTCTATGACAAAAATGTGAACTGATGTAATAATTGTGCTGTGAAACTTCTTCTGACAGAGCTTGTCCGGCATCGTGAGCGGTGTCAATCTCAGTTTGTAAAATATGTTTCAAGCTTTTGGTCCAACTTGTGACTAACTAGTTAATGAAAATAGCACAGTTGTGCATGATCAATGGGTTTGTATGTCTGTTGAACACTGCATTGTTCCAGGTGGTTATTTTATTGTTTCCAAAAGTTTCACACAATGTATGTTATAGTATTATATATTGTGTTCAGATGCATTCTTAAGAGATTTTTATATGAAGTGAATAAACGAAAGCATGACCCTGCCTGCGGCTCTTTGTGCTGCTTTTTCAAACAGGTCGGTGTGGGCAGTATTTCGACCGCGGGCGAAGGCAGCTGCGCTCGCTGTGCTCGGCTGGGACCCGGCTGGCACCGGGGCGGGTGTTACAGTAAAAAACCCCTCCCGTGGCCGAAACCCGGCGGACACGCAGAGTCCTCGTCTTACGAATGGGAAGAGAAGAGTTTCTGCGGCCAGAGGGCACGGCCGCCCTCTCCATCGTGCCGCCGGCGAGACCTTCGCCTTCCTGAGCGGCAGCCGGCGGCGAAGCAGGGCCGGTGCCGGTGGCAGCGGCGACAGGAAGGCGGTGCAGACAGGAAGGCAATGGCCGCGGCCGGCAGCGCAGCCTTCGCCCGGCGCGGGGCGGCACCGGGGCTGCCTCGCGGGATGCTTTCATGTCCCGGCCTGACCCAAACCAACCGACTTTCCAGTAAAAAAACATCCTGCCGGTAGGCAGGGTGGCGGGGGGCCCTGCGCCACCGGGGACTCCCCCCGGGCCACCCTCGCTGCGGGTGATGCCGGGGAAGCCGGCGGTGCCTGGAGGAGAGACCCTGCTGTAGCACCGCGTGGGTCTCCGCAGGCTTTCCCCAGACTCGCTGGCTCCGAAATGAAGGCACGTGAAAGCGCGGATCTCCCATCTCGCGCCTGCCTTCCCGCCCGGCACTTCATGGCAGCAGCAATTAGCAGCCCACCTTCGTGCAAACACCGCCGGTCCGGATGGCAGGGGGCTTCAGCCTCCGCTGACCCTGGGCTTGCCAGCAGGCGTTGGGACGGGATGTGGGGACGGCCCCGTGCCCACCAGCCCCAGCGCCTCCCGGGGCGTTTCTCCCAACACCTCGCCAGGGTTTTAACCATCGGCCGTGCCGGTACCAGTTTCCCTTTTCCAGTGGATTCACCCCTACGCGTCGTTTACGCGTGCCTTTGCTGTGGCGGTTGCGTCCGGGCTGCGCCCGTGGCTCCCGGGGATGCGCGGAGATGGGAAACGGGCTATGGGGCTGCAAAAACATTTGCAGTTTTGGGTGGAGAAAGTGGCCAACTGGGACAGTCAGCAAAGAGCTGAAGTTGCAGGGGAACCACCAGCCCGCAGCCAGCGGACGTGTTAGGAGGGGAGGTCGTGTGTCCGGGTGCGGGGCCGACGTGGGCACGGGGTGCTCTGCCCTGGCCCCCTCCCCTCCGCCGGCCTTCGCTCGCTTTATTTCCTTCCTTTCCGATGACCTAGTTCTGCCAGGCAGCGACTTCATGGTGAGCACATGCGAAGACAGTGCCCTTGGTTGCTCTGGCGCTGAAATAACAGCCTCCTTTCACTTCTCCTTCTCAGCAGCAGCAGAGAAAATGCTCCGACGGCAGCTACGTTGCAAAACTAACCCGAATCCCTTCTGTTTTCCTTCTGGTTTGGGGGTGGGAAATCCCAGTTCAGGTGCGGGGCGGCTTGCTGCCTCGGTTTCCCTCCTTTCCTCGGGGGATGAGGATGGGTCTTGGCTCTCCTTTACCGCCCTGACGTCCCAAACCCCCGCTGGCCCCAGGCACCCCGTGGGGCTTGCATGGTTTCCTTCAGCGTCGGAAACACGTCCGCGTGGAGGCAGCGATGCGGTGCTTCCTTCTCGCTCGTTAGCAGCCTGGATGGACGGTGCTGATGGGTGCCTGCTCCCCCTCCCCGGTNGGGGGGGGGTGGGGGGACGGGGGGGAACGGGATGAAAAACAAAACCTGCAAGAAAACGGGGTGCAGAAAGCGTGCCTTTCCAGAGAGGGGGTGGCTCCCAGGTCTGCAACTGGGGCGTGCAACCAGCTGTGCAACCGCAACGCGCAGCCGGGGATTGCAACCAGGCTGTGCAGCCCAGGTGTGCAGCGGGGGGTTGCTGCGCAAACTGGGGCTGGGGGCAGGAGGGGCTGGCGGGCGNCGATGGTGCGGGACCCCAGCCCAGCCGGAGGGGCTCGGGCCCTCCAGCTTCGGGGCCGCGGGACGAGGGGGGAGCACACGCTGTCCCTTCCTTGCGGCCAGCGTTACTGATGGATGTTCCCAGCAGTCCCTCCTTCAGCAGTGGCCGAGGGACAGCCGTCCTCGAGGACATAGTTTCCCGCTGAGGCCATAGGGCTGGAGTTTCAGGGGGGATTTCCACCAGCTGTAAACCGGGCGTCAATCCTGGGGATGAGCCGCTGTTCGCTCTGCGCCGGGAGCAGAGCCGGCCCTTCCTGGCTGCCCCGGGGACAAGGGTCCCGCCGAGCCCCCGCCGCTGCCAGGAAACTTCTGACCCGAAGGTCAGTGTTGTTAATAGAAACCATGATGCAAAGAAATAAAATAATAATCCAGCTCTGTTGCTTTTTTCCCATGGCGCGCAGGCGCTGTGCCAGCTCTCCTGGGTGTGGGGCTGGTTTTCCGTGTTCTTTTTTCCCCCCGGTCCGTAAGAGTTAGGGATGAGCGCGGGCGTTTCCATCTGCCATCCACCGCAGCAATGCACACCGGCGGCTGCAAGCCGGTGCCGGTCGCTGCTGCGGCCCGAGCTGCTCATGGGGTTCTCCACCAGTGAAAAGTGTTGAAGAAATCTTGGGTTTCTTCCAAGGAAATGCTTTGAGAATGGGGATTTCTCGTCCGAAGAACGACACGCAGCGGCAGCTTTGTGCCAAGCCGTGGGGCCGGTGTTTGTGGGTGTCCCGTGCCCCTCGCTGTGGGCCTGGCTGGGGACAGGGATGCGGGTCCCTGCTCTGCGGCTACCAGATGCCAAACATGGGGATGGCTGAAGTCGCAGCGTCCGCCTCTGGTTCGCAGAAGTAGCAAAACCGCTTTTGGAAATGTGCTTTTATTGCAACGGGTGCTCGGCGCCTGGCAGCAGAATGCTCCTTCTCGCGTTTCAGCCCCACCAACGTTCGCTTCATGTCCATCGCGTTCGCGTGGGGGATGCCCCGTGTCCCCCAGCACACCGTGGTCCACAGCGCTGTGTCCCTCTGTGTGCCAACCAGTGGGACGGAGCATTTCCCAGGTTACGATTCAACCGTAAGGATTTGCAAAGCGCTGGAAGCTGTTTGCTGGCCGAGGAGATTTAGGTGCCACTGGCTTAGAGTTCACCTAAAAGTCCTACAGATGAAAAAAAAAGAAATGAAAATTCAAAGCGCTGACAGTTTCGTAGTCAAAACCAGGAAGGAGCTGGGAGCTGGCGCACAAACACAGATTTTATCAAGTCTGCGGTGCTGGAACGGAGCCCGAGGGCTCACGGCACTGGTAGCCTCCGTGCGAAGGGGAGGTGGGTCTCCCGGCCTGGCAGCGGGGATGCCGGCTGGGACCCCAGGGCTGGCTGGGAAGGACACGGCTGGTGGTGGCCCAGCTGATGCGATTTAAGATGCACTTAGGTCTTTTAGCTCTCCCAAACGTCCCTTTTGGGGGTGACACAAGGAGCCCGTCCCTGAGGGCTTCCTGTCCCCGAGGTCCCCCAAGGGGCTGGTGAAGGGCTGACCCACGGGGGGCAGCAGGACCAGCCTGGGGACATCCTCATCCCCACAGCAGGCTTCTCACTGCAGAGAGAAGATTGCTGCAATTAAAGAACGAAAGAAATAAAATAAATATATGTATTACAGAAGAGATTTCCCTGCAGGAGGGGGTCATTGCTGGCAGCAGGTCCTGCCGTGGGTCCCACATGGGGTCCCTCGCTGCCCCCACCCCCACCCCGTTGCTGGTGTTTGAAGCAGCTTCGGATGGGGCCAAGAAGAGGATTTGGGTTACATGAAATAGTTTTGTTTTATTTCTTCCTTTGCCCTTGCCACCCTTCTGCCGCGCTGCCTGGGATGGGCCCCGCGAGTGGCCCTGCTCTGGCCAGCCATCACGCCACGCTTCGGGGTGCACCCTGCTGCGGTTTGGGGTGCAGCACGGCACGTGTTGGCGTGCAGCGCGCTGCAGTTCAGGGCGTCCCGTGCGGCATTTCGGGGCTGACCGGCTGGCCTGAGGAGGGGGTCACCACCGCGCTGCGGACAGATTTCAGCCTGTGACAAGGGCAGGGCCGGAGAGCCGTTCCCAGGGAGCGTGGGTCCCCACGACATGGGGCTCCAGCACCCGCTGCCAGCCCCACGCCGCCCGCGCGCGGCTGCCTGCACAGCTGTCCGGCGCCCATCCTGCCCGCGCACAGCTGCCTGCACAGCTGTACAGCTCCATCTGCCGAGGCCCCAGACCACTGCATAACGCAGCGCGCGCGGCGGGACACTGCGCAGCCGGGACGTGCACGGCGGGGGACACAGCTCGGACGTGCCCTGCAGGGATACACACAGTTGGGGTCCAGCACAGCTGGAGCCATGCACAGCTGGAGAGGTTCATGGCGGGGCCCCAAACAGCTGGAGACAGGTCCCAGGCGCAGTCCCGCACAGCTGGAGCGGTGCACAGCCAGGACCGTGTACTGCTGGGAGGGGGGGTGTGCACAGCTGGGGCTCCCTGCACAGCTGGAGACTGAGCACAGCTGGTGCCTGAGGATGGCTGGATCCCCACACAACTGGATCCCCACACAGTGGGGTCCCCGCACAGCTGGATCTCTGTGCCACTGGAGACAGTGACTCCGGGTCTGCTTTTGGGGTGCTCACCTTTGGGGATGTCCCTGCCTTTTCTGCCACGTTGCACAGAGGTTTCCCAGCATGAGCCCCTACCCTCTCCCCGCTCCGAGGTGCTTTGGCATCGCTCCCTCTTGCTCCGTAGCAGCTCACGGTTTCACGTGTGCTGTGCTAACGCAGCTGGTCGGACCCAAACCGACCTGTTGGACCCATCACCCAGCTGTGGCCCAACTTCTTTGTCTCCCACCTTCTGTTCCTCCCATCTAACACACCCCACCTTCAGCTCCCACGCTTTTTCCATAGGGTCTTACTATGTGGATCTTGCAGAAAAATGTTTTTTTTACAAGGGAGGGCTAAGTGTTTCTTCCCTGGAAATGTGGGTCATGTTGCTGGCGGCTGGAGGACGCAGTCACGTGAAGAGCATTTATGGGTGCTTGACCAAACGTGACATTGCCACCACAGCAAAGGTGGGGAGTCACGACGCTTGAGGTTACACACCGCAGCAGCAATAAGGCCGAGCTTTTGACTTCCATTTGCCTTGAAGTAGGCTGGCCATCATCTCTCCACGAAGCGTGCTCCCATCCAGCCTGCAGCAGATGTCTGGAAGCACCCTCAAAGGGTGAAGGTGACACCAGGAAGGCCCATGCCCTTTGCAGGGGAGGGGCAGAGAGCATCTTCTCTGGGCTTTGGAAACCAGCGGGGGCAAACTCTTGCCCTCCTGCCTGCCCAGGGCACCTCGGATCTTCATTAACAGCACCCTCCGTCTCAGGGCTACCCGCGCCCCTGCGGACCCGGCGCCGGGCTCTTGGGCAGGGTGGGTGCCCTGCCTCCGCAGCAGCCAGGGCGATCACCCATAGGAGCACCCCCACGCCTGAGCAACGTCCCTCTCCGCAGCAAAATACAGGCGAATCCTTGCAGCAGCCCCAAAACACGCTCTTAGGGCTGGGGGAACAGAGGTAGGAGGGTTTCACAGCAGAACAGTGGTAAGAATATTTCCAGTGTTAAAAGAACATCTTTTTTTTTCCATAATCTCATTCTCGGCTGAGCTATTGGGGTTGAAACATCCCCCCTGCCCCCCCACCCGAAAAAAAAGAAAAAAACCAGCCCCAGGTGGGCATTTGTCCGAAAGCGGCAGCGTGACTGGGGGGTGCCCAGCTGCGGCGCTGGGGGAGGGGGGGAGCAGGACGTGCTCCCCGAGGTTGCCCATGTCAGCCGAATCTCCGACCAAGCTGCACCCACCCACGCAACAAGCAGGGCTCCAGCCTGCGCCGGGTTTTGCCGGACCCGTGTGGGTTGTGCTGGTTCGGCTCCATGAGGATGCAGCAGAGCCCTGTCGCTCCCAGGGAGCGTGAGTTTGCTCCTGCATGGTCAAGGTGGTTGGGATCTTTTTTTAAAAACTATTTAAAGTTAATAAGCCATCGCGCCTAGAGGGAAAAACATGTTTGAAATATTGCTGGATTTGGACCAGTGCAAAATTTCCCAGTTTATCTTCCACTGGGGCTTCCCATCGCAGGCAGCGTGGCAGCACGTGCAGGCGGGCGCTGTGGGCAGCGTGCGGGGCACCCGGGGGCACCCATGGCTGTGCGTCGTGGGGAGAAGCCCCCCCCCGGCCGGCACCAGAGCAGAGAACCGAGGTGCTAGGTGGTGCATCTTTGGCTCACTTTATTTTGTTTTGCTGCGGATCCATAGGTAATACTAGTCTGGTTGGTTGAATTTTTTTTCCCTTTTGCTAATTGATGCTCTAATTAAGCTAATGCTGAAACTACAGGGAAGAGGGGAACTGCGCAGGAGCTCGCAGCCTGCTTTTATTTGTTCTCCCGCCACCTTTGGAGTTCAGCATTACAAATGACATGAATGTCTCTTTGGGCAGAATCGGCTGAAACGGTATTTTTGGGGCTCGCCTGTGCATGCGTGCCCAGGGGCACGCATCGGGCTCCCCTTCCCCTGCCCGACGGGGACGCTGGCTGCAACGGGGGGGCGGTGGGGTACCCCCAGCCCCGCAAGGTGTTGGGAGCCGGGGTTCAGCGCTGACCCCCACCTGGGCTCGGGGGCACACAGGGGACACCCTTTCCCATCCTGGAAGCACGCTCGAGGCTGAAGCCCTCAGTGATCAAATCCAAAATGGGCTTAATAATATTTAGGACCAGGTGTGCGGTGCAAAGCAGGGCTGCTGGCTGCAAAACCCCGTGCGTGTGGGGCGCGTGAGGACTTTTTCAGTGTTCCTGAATGCCTTCTTTCTAGCACAAAAAAAAAAGAGAAGCAATTAATATTTCCTCTGCCATCTCTTCTCTGACCAGTTAGGCGTGTTGTCCCTTTTGGGCCCAGAAAAAGTGACAATGGTGGGGGCGTGGGGGGCTGCAGAGGTGCCAGGGGCAGGGGTCCTTGGGACAGCCCTCAGCTGCACCTCGTCCCCATCAGGATGCTGGTGTGTTGGGGCAGGTGATTAACCCAATTAGCCCTTGATTAGTAGGGGTGTGGGCGTGGGTGGGGGTTAGGAGGAGCTCTTGGTACAAGGCAGCTTGTTGAGAGGAAGAGGAGGAGAGAGGAGAGGAAGGCGTCTCTCCCGGCTGGGCAGAGGTGGGTTTCGGTCACCGCTCCACCAGTGGTGATGGTAAATGGGCAGTTCTGAAGGCAGCGCCTTTTTGCAGTGTGATTTGCAGTGCTATCCAGCGGGAATCCCGGCCGCGCTGGCAGGAGCAGCTCGCAGGGCGCGCATGGGGCTCCCATCCTGCCTTTACACCCCAGGGCGTAGCCTAATTACCTCTGCTTACATGATAGCTATTAAATAAGGCAGAGTTGGCTCTGGCAAGTGTTAAATCGCTCCTTGAGCGTGCACGTTGTGCCTCTGCTCTGCCAACACCCTCGTGCCGCAGGAGCGCCCGGCTGCCGCTCGGCGGAGGGGCCCTGCTCAGCAAAATGTGAGTTTTTTGGGGCACCGAGCAGGGCTGCCGGCTCTGGCACGCGGGTGTGTGCCACCCTCCGTGTCCCACTCGTGCCTGGTGATGGAGGCGGTCGGTCCCACGAGATGCCGTGTTTGGGTTCGGGGGACCCCCTGCCCGTTTCCATCCCTGTCGTGGCTTGTGCCGCGGTTGAGATTAGGGGCGGTTGCTCGTACCGAAGACGGTTCGGGGTCCTGTGGGATGCGGCTGTGCTGGTTCTCAGCTTGGGCTGGGTGCTTTGGGGGGTGCTTGGCAGGGTGCAGAGCATTTTGGAGGGTGCCTCCCCACCCCGGGGCTGTCTCCCTAAGCGCTGGCAGGGGCAGGCAAGAGGCAGCACGTGGAGAAGCGTAGGCAAGGCGGGGGGAAGCGTGCCTGTGTCGTGCTCCCCTCCTGTTGCATCCCCAGGGAGGCTCCTCCGTGCCAAAGGTTTGCTGCCCTCCGTACCCAGAGGAGAGACAAGTGCGTTGAGTCTTTCTTTAAATGCACGGTAAGCACGTGTTCCCCAGCGCTGTTGGGAAAGCAGGCACCCCAGCCGGCATCCCCGAAGGGCTAGGGCACGGTGGGCGACGGCTCGCTCCCGCGTCTCTCCTCGGAGCAGCTCGCTGAGATGGAAAGGGCTCGGCGGTTCTTTGTGCACGGGGAAAGCCCGGGATGAATAGAGCAAAAAAACTAATAGAGCAGAAGGTAACGGGCTTTATTGTGGAGCGAGGAGCAGCTGCGTCCCGAAAGGGGCCCTGTGCCCGGGGATGCGGGCGGGCGCTGCTCCTCTCCTCCTCCTCCCAGCCCCGGTCCACGGTCTCCGGTGCTCCCACCCGGGGCGGTGGCAATGAGCTCCCCGTGATGCGCAGGAGGGGATGAGCTGGGGGCTGGTAGGGAGAAGCCTTTTGAGCAAGGAATCTTGTAAATATGTCACTTTGTCGGAGCCCACACAAGGGTTTGGGGTTGTCTTTAGCTGTCCTCCAGCAAAACGCAGACGTCTGCGCTCGCAGTGAGACTCCTGCATCCCGGGATTTATAACCTCCCGCAAACGCACACCAGGCTCCGGTGCCCTCCAGGGAAGAAAGGAATTCTATAGGGGAAGAGGCGAATGGTTGAACTTTGTTGGAAAGTCCATTTTTTCAGGTGACGGGGGAGAAATCCCCAGCGCTGCGTGATGATGGGAGCTATGGGTCAGGAGACTGCCGGGGGGCCTGGCCTCGTCCGCTGGGCTTCCACCAGGACCAGATAAAGGATGAGCTTCTTTTTAGTAAAGGTTTAATTACACTTTAGCGAAAAGGTTGTGGAGCCACGTACGCGGAGATGTAAACAATCCATCGGCTGCCTGTTACTGCCATTAATGCTGGGGGATTTGCCGGGCCAGATCCCGCGCAGGGATGAGGCCGGTGGATTTGGGCTTTATTTAGCAAATCCCCAGCCGTGCTGCACCCCACGCTCCTCGCCCGCCCCGGGGCCACCGTGTCCCCGGCCGGCCGGGGGACAAGCCGGGCTCCTCCGCTCCCGCGGTGCCTGTCACATGGACCTGAAGCATGACTTTGCTCGGATATGAGTAATGCACTCCGGTGACTCATTTTCTGCCTTTTTTTTTTTTTTTTCTCTTAAAGCCATTGACTTCGTCTGTTGATGTTTACTTGCAGCCTCCTAATGCGTATCCTTCAGGAGCTGCCTGAGATTTCTAGCACTTTTGCTGAGAAACGTCCGTGTGTCAGCTAGCGTGGTTGGAAATTGTTTGGAAATCTGTAAATACCGATTTTTACCTTGAAGTGAGGGGAGCTTGCTGGGCCCACAGAGATGGGTGTGCTCCAGCAACGAGCCGGCTCTCCTTGTGCCTCCCGCCTTTGGGTAGAGCCCATGCAGGGAGCAGGTTCACGGTGTCTTTAGCGTGGGGTTAATTTTGCCCTCAGAAAGACGAGTTTTGGTCTTGCCACGTGGCAGGAATTATTTCATAAGGTCGAGACATCCCGCAGAGCCAAGCGAAGCTGGAGCTGCGCCGTGGCTAGCAATAACCCAGCTGTGCCAATGCAGCATACGCCGGTGTGATGCGGAGGCTGCCATAACTCGGCACCGAAATGGAGGAATTTGGTGCAGGTGACTTATTTACCCATTGCCCAGCTTGGGAAGGGGGGCTGCAGGGGAAGTTACAGCTCTTCTCGCTTGGAATATAAGCCCTGCTGAGGAGCATCAGGGTGGGCTGCCGGGTCTGGAAGCAGAGTTGCTGGGATGTGGGATGGCTCCAGCAGCACCGTGCCCTGCTGTGCCACAGCAATATGAATTTCAGAGGATAACTTATTTTGGTGTGTCCAGGAGGGATTTGGACAGGGAAGGTGTGTGCCCATCACCTGGGCATCCTGCCATGTGTGCCAGCCTGGTTCCTCGGGGTGTTTTGGGGCTGGTCCCGGGGGGGACGGGACACAGAGGAGCGATGTTCAGTGCGTTGGGCTCGCCCTGGGATTACAGACGGATTTCCCGAAGGTGCTGGAAGTGCAGGCAGCTGAGGCAGGTCGCAGGAGCTCCTTGCAAGGATTAAACGAACCATCTGTGAAATAATCCTGTCCCTCCGCCCGGGCGTGCGGCGGCATTTCTCACCGGCTGGGATGGGCGAGGGCTGTGGCCGGGGACGCTTTGGGGCTGGGGACACTCAATGCTGGAGACTCTGTCACGGTGTGGAAGCTCATTTCCCCACTGGTGTATCCAAACCTTTGGAGGCGCTTGGCTTTTGGATTATTTTTTTTAATGGCAAAAATGTTGTGGGGTTTTGGTTTGGTTTTTTTTTTTAATGGGGAAAAAAATGGATTATTTTTATTAATGGGAAAAACGTTGCAGGTATTGCTCTCTTTGCTTGTGAGCAGGGTCAAGTCCTGAAAAATGTGTGTGGCTGACTGGGATGGTCCTAAAGATGGTGAAGAAGCTAAGTTTCCATCACAGATACGAGGTCACACTGAAAAGCCACATTTGCAAGTGCTGAAGGGGGCCGGTTGTGCTTAAAATGCTGCCGTCGTACCCGGCGGGGAGCAGAGGTGGGGGAGGCAGCTCCTCCGCGCGTGCAGGTTGGTGCCGATGGTCATAATCCCCGTTTTTGCCGGGTGAAGAGCAGCGGCGGTGGCCTTGGGGACAGACCCATGTGCACCCCCGGCCTGGGCACCCTCCAGCCCCGGGACAGGGCTGTCCCCGCCGTCCCTTGCAGCGATGGGTGCTGTTTCTGATCAACACACCAGGGACGCGGCTCCTGCTCTCGCAGCCGTGCACGGGGACTACTTCAGTGCAAGTGTGAGGGGTTTTGAAGCATCTTTCCTGCCAGCAAAAAAATATAATGCAACTGAACTTTTGGAGCTGGTTAAAGCCAATTTTGCCAGAACTGATTTTTGTATCTCGCCTATTTTCTGGGGTAATCCTAGGAGTTTCCCATGTAACTCCGACGCTGGCATCGCCCGTCGCCTCCAGCCAAACTCCCCCCTGCCCCTGTAGGAGCTCTGAGAAATGGTTTTCAAGCCGGCGAGGGTCGCACATCCCGTTGGGGCCTGGCTGGGG
>VYZV01035729.1:63635-87089 GCA_013401275.1 Pandion haliaetus | reverse complement strand
CCCCCCTCCCCCCTTGTTATTCTGGCAGCTAAGCGAGCCAGGGATCGGAGGCGTTTGATTGAAGGGTTCACGTTAAGCATCTGGTAACTGGGATTGTATTCTCCTGTATTTTTTCAGGCTCCTTGGAAATTGAGGAATGCAATTCTGCCACCATGATGGAAGGTAGGTGATGATCTGAGCATGTCTTTTGGGATCGCTAGAGTTTTAAAAGCAATGGTGGAGGAAGGAGGATGCACTGAACCTGCATGTGTGAACCCTTCTCCTTTTAAAAAAAAAAAAAAAAAAAAAAAAAAAAAAAAAAATAATAAAATAACAATAATAAAAATAAAATCCTCCCCTCCCCCTAATCCCAATCAAACCGAAGCACCCTGCCCACTGCCAGCGAGCTGGCAAGCTGGCGGATGGTGATATAATATCAAGCCCATCAGATTATTTGCAATTCCATCCCCAGCCCTGTGTAGGCAGTTCGGGGTATGCAAACACCCGGTTACCCGGCGGAGCCGCCTGTTCCTCCGGCTGGCGAGGGAGCCCAGGCCGGGGTGGGCTGGTTGGCACTCCGGTCCCTTAAGCATGATTTTATCCTCTGCTTGGAAACCCGCTTTCTCAGCCCGATGGGATGCACCGAGGATGAATTTAAGTGTTATCTGTACGCACAGACTGGGGGCTGGGAAGCCTGGCGATGATAGATGGGATTCTGTGGTTTTACGGTGTAGCTGTATGGATGAGCATCTTTTTGGTAGGAAACAAGGGTATTTGAACTTAAGGTAATTTTTGCCATGTAGTGTCACTGGTTTGAAGATGCAGGCTCTGGGGAAGGAGGGGGGGGTGTTGGATTGAAGCTTATTGGAATAAAAAAGGAAATAAGAATGAAACACGGGCCCCAGGCACAAGATACTTCAGGGAGCGTTGGGAGACTGTGCGTCTGTTTGTGTGTGGGAAAAGCCCCTGGGCATTAAAGAAATTTTAACCTATGTCGTTTGTCTCGGCCATATGTAAAGCTCTTTTTTTTTTTTTTTTTTTTCCTTCCTTTAAATGCCTTCTGGAGTAAGATGCAGGGAAAGGAAGACTTTTTAATTTTTTTAAGCAGAATAGATACTTCAGGGCCAACAAGATCAAAAATTTTTTTTTTTTTTTTGTGTGGCCCATTGGCCAAGGCGGAAGGGCCCACCTTCTGGAGCTGCATCCAGCGCCGGGCTCGCGGCGCTGCCGGCATGCTAACCAGGCAGCTGCCCGGCCTTCCCCGAGATGACAGGCAGAAATTGGGCTGCCCCTCAGTGTGTCCCTGTAAATCACGGGCTGTTACCCTGTCCAAATTAACCTAGAAAGGCATCGGGCTCCATGTAACCGAGACCTCTCGTATTGACTTAAAATATTTGCCTAACCTTGGAAATTCAGGTCCTGTAATGGCCATGTGTAAACACATAGGAATGGCTGCTTGCTCTTTTTTGATTCCTTGGTGTTAAGGGAGCGAGTGTTGTTGTACTTTGATATGGGGAAATGCCTTCAGTGTCTTCTCTAATATTGATGATAAAGTCACAGACAAAAGAGATTTTAATTTTAGGCCACGATATCAAACTCATCACACCATGACACACTGGGAACCGGGCACACAGCCTGTGCAAGAGGAGGTAATTTTAGAGAAGATGTCATTAACAACACGGTTTCTCTCAAAAGTGCCTTCATTTGTGGAGGAATTAATGTCGATAAATTGAAGTTGGCCTGCTGTAATTCTTGGTTTGTGTTATTTAACCAATTTTGAGGCTGGTTGGGGGGAAGGTGGCTGGGTTTTTGCATTGTTTGGGGTTTGGTTTTTTTTTGTTTTTTTTTTCCTTGAGGATTTTTGCCTTGCTTGTGTTGTGCCAGTGGTGTGCCGCTGTGCAGGAGCCTCAGCCGCCGTGGCCAAGGCAGGTGGGTGCAGGCAAGGAGCTGGCAAGGGGTCCCCTGCTCTGCACCGGGGAGGTCGGCCGGGGCTGGAGCAGCCGGCTCATTGGGCTCTGGCGGAGGTGGAATCACCTTTTGTGAACCAGTCTTGCATTAAAAAAAAAACCAAAAAACTAGCCATAAAAGGTTCCCCATTATCTGTGACTTATTAAACTGCTTAACATGTTCCCCAGCTAGCTAATGTGTACGGGAACCTAGAATGGAAGCGAGAAAATTAGACGAAATAATTACTGCCTTTGATGAATTTTTAGACAGTTGGAAACTGGCTCTATTTGTGGAAGAGTGAAACTTTTGTGACCAAGATCCTACCGAAACACTGACACCTTGCAGAGCTGCTTTATTTTAATATAAGAATGCTTTTGAATGCGCTTAGCTTAATTTGATCTGAAACTTTTAAACCCGCACAAAACACCTCTAGTTCCCTCTGCTAAACGTGTTAAAGGGCTTTTATTATGATGACTATAATTATTTAAATCACTTGTCTTGCTAAAATATTGGACATTGTGCTGGAAGCTGAGGGTGGAGCTCGGGGAGGAGCTGGGCTGTGCCTGCCCGGTGCGTGCCGGTGCCCACGGGCAGCCCCAGCACCCCCGGGGTGCGGAGCATCACCTGTGGCTGGCGGGATGGACCTGGCTTGGTTGATGGTTTTGGATCCTCTTGTTTGGAAACAAGAGAATTTGGCTCCTTGGGAATGACGCAGGATGCGTGATTTGTACTAGTTTGTTCTTTGCCTGGTAAACGGGGAGGAAAAAATGCGTATTTGTCACCGTATGCTTAAAAATCCCAATGATACCTAAAGAAATTAAGTGTGGACGTTGTCTCAAGAAACCAGTCCTTGCTGGGAGGAGAACTGAACGCGTGCCACACAGTGTCTCAACCACCAGAAGTGGATGGTCCTCCACCTCCACAGCACGGTGGGGTGCAGCTCACACAAGCGTTGCCCTTGTTGGGGATGGTTTTGCTGTGCTTGGCCTCGCTCAAACAGGTGGAAAGTCGGTGTTGGGGCTGGGGAGTAAACCACCCTCCCAGCTTTGAATTGACCAAAATAACCTGTAGCAAAACTGTTTTGCGTGTCAGCACTAGATGTGGGACCCAAACCACTGCTGGCAAGGTCCCACCACATGCTGGAAAGGTCTTTGTGTGCATGTCTCGTGTAGATACGAGAGGTATTTAGATGTTCCCTTTGATTGTAAAATAACTCACCAGCACTCAGAAATGCGCCGGGCATGTCGTGAAGGTAAACATCCGTGCACAAGAACAAGTTTATCTTCTTTTTTTTTATAATCCATCTGTTGCATCTCCACTGTACTGAAGGTATTTTATACAGCTTAATTAAGTTTTGAAATCACTGCTGCAACATGTCACTCAAGCCAGAAGCTGTGTGATGTTCAGAAAGATTAGACAACCAGGCGGCTAAATGGGAGCAGCCATGGTTACATTGGAGAAGGTAATTTCTTCTTCTGCGGGAGACAGTACCTGTGTTTCTCCAGAGCCCAAACCAGATCTTTGCTGGGGAGAAGCTTTCTCGGAGTGGGAATTTCTCTGCAACTCTCTTCTCCAGGTTTTTTTGTATCTGTTTCTGGGGAGTTTGGTCACTCTGGGAACTTCCATGGATGACTGGTCACATCCAAAATGTCAAAAACTTTCTTGGACCATCTTTTAGGAATGGTTGTCTCCAGACCTTATGTTTTCGTCATGCTGAACAGGTAGTACTGGGACCGGAGGCATCTGATGGCACATAATAAAGCCAATTTTCTTGCCTAATCAAGAAAAAGGGGTTTTTTTATGTTTTAAGTGGTCTCGTTTCAGTAAATGGTGTATTTAAACGTGCTTAGCGTTGGCCATGTAACTCAGCAAGGAAATGAGCTGGTAGAAGCATTTGGTTTTTATTTGAGAAGGCCAATAGCAGGTTTGAGGCGATTAAGGTAAATTCAGGCATGGATGGCATACACTAAATTAGGACCTGTATTTTCCAATACGTTGTTTGAGCGGTAACCCATGACTGAGCTCGGGCTTGCAGAAGCTTAGGGCTTTGGCTTGCGGGAGCATCTCCAGCCATGTCCTCTGAGATGCAAGGGGGATTTTTCCAGACCTGATGGGACCTGCTGCCTGACTGACAGGCCTGGCACTGGTGAGGAAACTACTTTTTCATGAATGCAAGAGAAGATTGTTTGACCCTTCGGTCGTGCCCTGCACAGCACAGGGCAATGCTGTGCTTGAGCCAGCGGCTCGGCTCCCCTGGTAGCTCGGGGTGGGCACAGGGCTGGGGACGTTTCACTGCTTCTCAAATTCAAAGACATGGATAATGCCTTTTGGGATGTGTTTGGAGGGCTGGTCCAGCCTGCAGGCGCTGCCTGCATGGGAAGACTGAGGTTTTGAGCTGCTGAGGACGGGGCATGTGAAAACGGGGGCTTAGGAAGCGAAGCGTTTGCAACGGAAATGACAAGGAGCTCTTTAGCTCTTGGTTTTGTGGGTTCAAAAGCTGGGGATGTGGTTAGTGTGTCCAGCCCAGAGCTGCTCAGCGGACAGCGGCGTGCTCCCATGCTGCGTCGTGGTGCTTCCAGCAACATCTCATGCGCACCGGGTTAGCGCTGGGCTGGCAAAACTGGACCCGAAGAACATCCCTGTCAATGTGAATGTTGAATTTGCTCAGCTGAAAAGGTTGCAGTAGCAACCTCTAGTCTATGGGGGGGGGTGTGAAAAATCCCTTTTTGCAGGCATTCAAACCCTTGCCCCCGAGCTGGTTTGGGTTTTTCCAGCTCTAGTCCACCGGCAGCGTGTTTCTCCATGCTAAGGGAAGGAAGGGATAAATGGCGCTAGCTCAAAACCAGCAACAATCAGACGAAAGGCCCCACCCAAACCCTGGGAATTTGGGAAATGCTTTGGACTGGGGCTGGTGGTATTTGCCAGTTAAAACCTCTATGGTGCCAATGTGGTGGCTGAAGTGGTGGTGTTGAGGATTTAAACCAAAATACGAGCGAGGCAGCAAAAGCTGACGTTCGCCTCGCACCTGAAATGATCGATGGGACGTAGCAGCTGAAACAAAACCCAAACAGGGTTTGGGTTTTGGGTAGAAAGGATAGAAAATATGGCAAAACTCAACAACTGCATGTGATGCAGGTCTGCAAAATGCCTCCCTGGAGTGAGCCCCAGTTTAAAGTGTGCCCTTGGGCATCTCGAACTGGTGCCCAAATGCAGCAATTTGGGTTTCTTTGCCAACGCAGAAACTTTCTGCATGATTCATTGGCCTTATTCAAATGGTAAAGACACTTAGGAAAAAAAATTACAGATTAAATCATATGTCTGTTCTTCCTGAAGCTCCTTCACAGGGTCTTAAGCAGTTAAAGGTGGAAAAACATAATTGTGTGTGGAAATACTCTTCCCTAAATGCTGGTGTTGAGGCTGCGAAGCTGTAGGTGGTATAAAATGTGATTTACCTGGCACTTGTGCCAGGGTTCCTGACCCATCGCCGGGATCTGAGAGGGGGCAATGTGGAAGGAGAAGTGGAAAGGAGGGGAAGGCAGAGCTCCTCCCCAAACCAGCGACCTTAAACTATTTGGGTACCCCAAACTTGCTCTAGTTAGACTTTCACAAAAGATCCATCTGCCTTTGGAAAGTCGACAGGGGTGTGATGCTGGCTGTCTCCCTGCCTGGGCTGCGAGCAAAACTCGCACGTGGTAGTGTTCCCATTTTCTGTGCTGGCCCAATATAGCCCCCCCCTTTTTTTTTTTTTTAAACTTTAAGACTGTATATTCGAGTTTCTACAGGTTCAGCAGGAAAAAGGCAAACACCTGGCTGCCGCGCAGTTTGTTTGTTAGCGGTGTGGGTTGTTCGTGTGCAATGCAGTAGTACAAAGCATAGCCCTGTTTGCCTTGCCAGCTATTGAATAGCCTCGGCTATTTGTTTTTAATTGAAGTTCAGTTGCAGTTCTGGGGGCTTTCGAAGGTTTTTTGCTTTATCTGCATGAATGAAAGAGGAGTGAGACTTGTAGTGGTTACAGCTACTGGGGTTTTTTTTGCGCTTCCAGCCTCACAGAATGATTTATTTTAATGTTCAGTTTAGTTTTAGGTATGTTTTAATTTCATAGATGGTCACCCAGGGTGTATATGCTTTCCTGGGAGCTGGAAGCACGGGACTTCGGGGCTGTCCTTCAGGAGCTCCTACCCCGTTCTCCAACCCCCACCTCCTTCCCTACCTACCGGTGGGCTTCACTGCAGAGGTGGGAAGGGGAAATTCCCTACTGTGTCCCTATTTGCACTGGATTAGTGCTGACAGTGATAATATTGTTTGAAAGCAGTGAGGTACCAGGACTGGAAAATCACACTTTGCATCCCGTATTATCTGGGAGCCATTCCTTACCCATCCCAGCCTTGGAGAAGCACCCCTGACTTGGGCCCATCTTTCTTTGCGTTTAAATTATGACTTTTTTCCTATGGCTTATTTGTTGTTGTTGTTGGGTTTTTTTAGGAGACTTATTGAGGAAAAAAAGTGTCTCTTAAAATTCTCCACCTACGTGTTGCGGGGAATTTAAAACCTCAACTTGAGATTAATGTCATCATGCGTAGGATGTGTGGAAATAATCTTGCAGGGAGGTTTGGGATGGGTTGAGCCGAGGAGGACGGCAGCCGTGATGATGCTGCGGGCAGGTTTTGCAGCCTGCCTTCATCACCCAGCTGCAGCTGCCGGTTCAGGTGCCTGGAGGATTTCATACAGCCCCACAGATATATTGGTTTTCTAGAGCTGGATCTATAGAAATCATTAAAGATACACCTTGTTATTGGAGCCCATTAATAATAAATGGGTGTCAGGCTTTAAAATGCGCTTGTGCGTGTCGGTGGGCATTTGGTTGTTGTGTGCTTCCCTTAAAAGACCGCCCAGCATCACCCCTGCCGCCCGGCGGGTGCAGGTGAGATGGGCTGTACCCCGTGCCCCGCTCCCGTACAGGCAGCATCGGCTTCAAGAACAACCTTGTGTCTAAAACATCAGCCTGGATGAGTTTTCTGATGGCTTTCGTATCGGCTGAAAACGGAAATAAACTTGGGTATTATGAGACAGTGTGAAAAAAGTCTATATTAAAATCATCCCTAAAGATCTGACCCTGCTCCCCGGGACCAGGCTTGGGGCAGTCAGCAGGTGGATGCAGACCCAGCTCCGTGTACTTCTTGAGGAGCTATTTTTTTGATTCACTATTGCTGGGAGCAGCGTGATTAAAAAAAAAAATCATCTTTCCTGAATATTTTGCTGTCAGCAAATAAATTAATGAATGCAGCACTGCTGGAAAAAGTCCTGTAGCCGCTTTGTTGCTGGTGGGGTTTGCTTGGAGCTGATGGTAAATATGCCTGATGAAGAGCTCCTCTGGGGCACTTTTAGGTCCCTTTTAAGGTGCTCCTCCAAGTGTCAGAGCAGGACTTAATTTTTAATATGGTTTATTGGAGTTTTGCAGGGATTTGGCCTGGTTTTGGCGTTAGTGCAGAAGAAGCCTGTATAAGTTGTTAACAATAAGGCCATTTAAGCTGTGTAAGTTATTAATGATAAGGTCATTTATGCTTCATGTTTACCTGGCTCCTTTCACCTGGGGACCTTGAGCTCCTTCATGCACGGTTCCTCTGCAGGGAGAGACATGGGTGGAAGAAGCTCTGCTGGTTTTTTCAAACGCTGCCTGGAAATGAAGCCTTTCTTCGGGTCAGGTCTCCTGCTCTTATTTTTAGTTACACTATTGCCACGGTTAATCACTGCTTTAAAATCAAGGTATTCATTTGACAGCGGACGGTTAGAGGAACTGGAAAGAAGTGTCTTGTTGTGCTTTATTTTGGCTGCAAATCTTCTTCGTGTGCAAATGCGAATATTGCAAATTTTTTTGGGGGGGGATGACCAAATGGAGAGCAAGCGATGCTTTTTTTCCCTGGCAGCTGGCCCGGAGTTGTACCTTGTCCCCAGGGAAGCGGCTCCAGCGTCACGCAGGTGACAAACCCACGCCGCCAGCCCGGGTGTCCTCTTCTCCACCTGGGAAATCGGGAGTGGGAGTTCGTGGAGGGTCACACAGATGTCCCCTGCAGCGGGTTGGCCTTGATCAAGAAGTCAAGGGGTGGATGGAAGGCTGTTTCTTAGTGTCACACCTAGGCAAGGATTTTGGTGGGTTTTAGTAAGTCCTTACGTTCTGCACGAACAGTACGACTGCAAAATTGGTGTGTTTTTAATACAAAATTGTCAAAGTAGCTGCTGGGAGCCTGTGGTGTGCGTGGAGGCAATGGATTTTAAGGAGATGCCTTGTAAAAACAGTGCTGTGAGATGGGACCTGCCATTGGCCGTGGCTCCAGCTGAGGAGCAGATGTTATGGCAAAGCCTTGCAAAGAAAAGGGGAGGTTTGCAGTGGGATTTTTTTTTTCTTTTTTGGGGGGTGGTGTGGGGTAAATACCGGCATGGGGGATATGAGGTGCGTGGTGCTCTCTGCTGGGAGCTGCCCCACCAGTGAGCCCGATGCCCTCCTGCGGCTGCTTGGTGCTAGGGGAGGCATGTGGGAGCACTGTCGTTTCCCCTTCCTGATACACCTAAAACCCCTTAAAAATAGAAATCTGAGAGCCCTTTGGGAGGGAGAGCCTGTCCTGGACAACTTCTTAAATAGCACAGCAACCTTTAGAAACGCATCTGGCGTTTTTGTGTGCGTGCCAGCCGTGAATGAAAGCCACAACTGTATCCAGATTTAATTTACTGACAATATTGGAGACATTTGTGTCCCACGTCCCTTGGTTGCCACACACCCGGGGTCTCTGCAAGCTGATATTAAAAATCTGATCTCTGGGGAAAGCAGGCGGTGAGCGATTCTGCAACTGCTTTACTGAGGTTGGTGAATAACCCATGAGCAGCAATTTGCATCTTTCTGATGTTAGTCCTTAAACACTCAGCTCCGTTGCAGAAGAAAAATGAATTGATGTCCTGTGTGTTGCGATGCATCCTGCTGATGCTGCTTTTTATTTTCAAGGCCTGGTCCCCAAGCTTTGCTTTGGGGCTGGGGCTTGCTCTGAGCTGGGCAGCCCTGCTGCACGGGAGGAGGGCTGGGCACGGGTCTGCTGAGCATTCGTGCAGTGAGATGGAAACGTTTGGGCTCCTTTTGGCACCCAGCTGCAGCGATGCCCAATCTTACACTGGGTCTTGCCATGGGGAGAGCCCAAACCTATATTTATATGGACTATAAATATATTTCCATGGCTTGGGGTGTATTCCCACATGCTGGGGCTGCAGTTAAAGGCTGGGGTCTCGTCCCTGCGCTGCAGGCACAGAAGTTATTTGAACTGAATTGTGCCTGCAAAGCAAAGGGGCCAGTGCAGCGCCCAGACACAGGTTTTGTCTCCGGGTGTATTTAAACAAGCCGGTGCGCGCTCCCTCGCCGTGCTGAGAGCGTGCAAAGCGGGGGTTTTGGCTCGAGGGCTGCGCCATTTCCCAGCCCCTTTGAATGCCAGATTCCGACCACTGCGATGAATGTTTGGGTGGTTTTGCAAAGGGAAAAAGGTGCAGACCAAAGCGAAGGGGAAAGACGTGAAGGTCCTGGGAGCCCAAACCCGCCTACCCCCAACCCTGGGTATGTGGGGATGGATGCTTGCTGCTCTGGGGCAGGCAGGACACGTGTGTCAGCAGCCACAGACCCAGAGGTGGCCACTTGGCTACAGGACTTTGTCTAATTTCTTCTTCACATCTAGCAGCTGCAATAGGATGTGTATTTTTAGAAAGGTTTCGAATGTTAATTCAAAATCTCCTTAGGCAGAGTTTGCTGCAACCTGTTCAGAGACTTAATTACCCTCATGGTGGAAAACATGACTGTATTTCTGAATCAGCAACGGGATCTTGTATTACCTCTGCTCATTGGGGTGGAGATCCCTTCATCGCCACACTTCCATTCCCAGTGGAATGCTTGGACCCCAATGCAGCTGCTCCCAAAGTGGTTTTGGTGCTGTGCTGAACAGACGAAGCTCCTGCAGGTGCCCATCTGCTCCTCCAGCCTTTCGGGTGCCCTATTGCTCTCCCATCAGCCGTGTGCCAGGTCTGGGGTGGCTCCAGAAGCGTTGGGTGCTGGGGTCAGGCGCAGAAGCCGAGCAGGATCAAGCCCAGGTGTGATGCCACCTCTCTGCTCCCCTTTGGCATGTCCCCGCTTGATGGCGGGGCTTGGTTTTAGTACAAAACTTTTGATCCCCTCGATGGTGACCAAGAGCATCATCACTGGACCCCCCAGTGAAAGGTGATGTATGCCACATCTCAAAGTAGCATTATTTACAAGACTCCACAACCTGGGACCTTGAGCCAGGAGCAAGCACTCCTAGTGCAGGAGAAAATGATCCCAGAGCAGTAACTTGCGATGTTCTATTTTATTCAGACTTATTTGCAATCTTGTTTTAGGCTCTTGGACACTGTTAGTCCTTCAGTGTCTTCCAACTGAAATTTCTGATAAGGAGCAAACTTCTCAACATTTTATTTTTGTTTAAAAAAAAAAAAAAAAAAACCAAACCCACAACAAAAACCAAGCCCACAACTGTTGTTGCTCACTTTTGTTTTCAAGTATCTCCTTTCCTGAAAGCCAGAGGCAAGATGCCAACAACGTTCTGCGCTGGCAGAGAGTGACAGAAGTGGCAGTGAGGCCGCCATCCCTTTTTCCTCTTTTTTTTTTTTTTTTTTTCCCACTTTCTATCAGGGAGAAACTGTTGTAAGCATGTGGAAGACTGTGATACATGTCTGTGGGACTTTGCTAACCAGAAAATAATTTCTTTCAGTACCTTGGAAGACCAATAGGGTAAAGTAAGGACCTTTAATGCCTAGCTAGCTCATTACCAAAGATGGCTTTGTTAGCCCCCCATGGCAAAGCTAAATGTAGTGGTTTAGTGACAGTTTGCACTGGAAACTATTGGTTTACTGGGATGAAATAGTAAGCACAGCAAGGTCATGCAACTGCTGGGCAGAGCCGCATGTGCATATAGCACTGCGTGTCTTCAGAGGGGACATCAATTTTTTTGTTTTAAAAATTAGTTTTTATGTATTTTGAGGTAGCAAAATAAGCAAACTCCTGCGGGTGACTCCTCCAGCCTTTTTGAAGGGGTTTTCTGGCAAATTTTTGGAAAAAATAATTTCCTGACCGGTTAAAACGTAGACTTTGCTTGTGCGGAGAGAGTACTAAACCCAGTCCTTACCCTGGGGAGCAGGTGGTTTCTGGGCCCTCACCAGTCAAATATGAAGCAAAGTTATCACCAAAAATCTTCAATTCTAGGTAAACCTTCTCATTTGAAACCCAGGGTTGTGCGCGGGTCAAATGTCCATCACGCTGGGGATTTCGGCTCTTGCTGGGAAGCACAGCTGGCCCTTGGCCCCATCTCCAAGGGTCCAGTGGTGGTCCATTCCCCGGGCAGAGGGCAGTGGTTTCTGTTGGTGGGACTCGAGACAAAAACCACTGTACCTGGTGCCGTTAAAGCCCAGGGGCTGAGCTGCTGCCATGGCACCTTCCTCCTTCATTTGGGCTCCGTCCGAGGGTGCATGTGCAGTGGTTGTAGTTTATTTGAAGCAAAATACTCTGATCTGGCCTCAGGACAAATTCCTCTTTGGAAAGAAGTTCTGGGTTATTTTGTATTTTTTTGATACAAGAGGAGCTGAGCCGTAAGAAATGTTTTGAAATGACTTTTTTTTTTTTTAAGTTAAATTGGTAGGAATATATTCCTTGTGTTTTTCCTGGGAACTATGGTCCTGGAGCATGTCCCTGTGCTGCGAAGGATGTTATATCTTGGTCGGGGGAGCAAAGTGCTTGAGCGGGATGGCCCCAGAAGACCCGCAGGAGAGGCTGGGGGACAGAAGTGAACCACAGTGCTTGCTGGGGACAGGGAGCTGGAGAGTGTGTTGTCAGAAAGTGTAAAATGGTGTAATGTTTTTCCTGCTAGGGGAAGGAAACCTTGAGAATTGAGGGGGGAAACAAACAATAAGTCAACCTGAACTAGAGAGGGGTTTTAAAATTATTTCCTCAAGGGGATAAGAAGGGTAATTTATTGACTGAGAAGACGGATATTTGGTAAAAAAGACCTGGCATGCATCATTTAAGTCACTTTGCACAGAGGATGGGAGGCTAATGCCAGAAATAAATACCCTCGACAAGGGGGACAGTAGAGATCAACCACAGCAGAGCAAATGCAGAACTACTTACAATACCAGGAGCCTGGCGAAGCCCGTAGCCTTGCCTGGGCTGGAGACTGGCGTGAGGTTGGGAAATACAAGTGCTGCTGGTTAAAAAGTGAACCTTTACTAAAACTTAGTCTGCTGCGGTAGCTGAGATATGCACCATTTTAAATTGGGAAAGAAACCAGGTAACAGGGGAGGCAATGGTATGTTGTTAATTGCTAGTGGTGACTTTTAATGGTGATGGGTTTGGGGCTGGTGCGGTGACTCTGGGGCAGGCAAGGGGGGAACTGCAGAAGACCTCGTCTTGTGAAGAACGCCTCTTGTAACCTCTGGCCGTGGTCTGCAGGGCCAGGTTGCTGCAGAATGAGCCCCTTAAGACTGCCGACATAAACGGTGCCACCGCTGCCCCACCACTTGCTGATGGTCCAGCCTCTCTTCTCTGGAGTAACGTCTGCAATTAGACTTGTAAATGAAGGCGGTTAAAATATTAATGACTGTGTCAAGGTAGCATGTGAAGGGGGTCAGTTCCCTGCTGCATTATTAAGCCTGGTGAAAGGCTGGTAATGAGCTTTAATGTAGAGGTTGGTTTAGGTAAAGCATTTTAAACGTTATGAAGATGTATACTCATTTAATTACATATAAAGTGCAAAAATAACATGAAGTGAAGTGGCATGGTTACTAAGACTTCACTCTTCTGCTACTGAGGATGAAGTAGTCGAGAATCCCTGGGTTTGCAACGGACCAAACATGCCCATTTCCATGTCAAATATGGCATCGGTGCGGCAGCTGGGCCCAGGGTAGGTGCAGGCTGCTGCTGTGTCGAGGCAGGGGAAACTTCTGGGCTGACTTGCAGAGAGGGCTTGAGACACTGTTGTTTGGGTTAATTTGGGGCTTGACGTGGTTACACCCTCACTTCTTAAACTTAAATGTACCATTTGACTTCTTCCTCTGGATATGACTCAGAGGATTCCAGTAGTTTTGTCTTGCCTTTGGTTTTGTCTTGCAGGGCAAGGGGAGGATTATTATTTCTTTAGTAAAGCAAGCCAAAACCAAGTACCAAGTCCTTTTGCCTATGAAACAACAGCAGGTTTCCATGTCTTTTATGAGGCTCATCCTCCTGAGCAAGTAGCTCTTACCCCAGGGACACCCCTCAATATTCAGGGGTCCAGAAGTAGCAGCTGCTCCCACCACCTGGGACGGAGGGCGAGGGACTGGGTTTGGGAGAACAGGGTTATTTTTCTTCTAGAGGTGTGAAGTCTTTGGTGTAGAAAATAAGACGCTGGTAGTTCTTAAGAATAAAATAGGGAAAGCTTCGTAGCGTTAAATACTAATTCCTGTTTCTCAGATGCTAATTCTTTGGTATACCAGGGAAAAAAAAGGGTAATAGTAAATAAAAGGTAAATAACACCTCCCGATCCAGAGAGCCATTTGTGTTTGAAATGAGATCCCCAGCACACAACAGTTAGTTCAGCCTTGGCTTGTGGCTGCTCTTAGTCTTTGAGTAAGAGCATTCGAAGCGATTTGGCTTGACGAGGACTAATTGTAGCGCGTGAAGTTGCTGTACCTTGGAGGGGCTGGTGGCTTTCCCCATGTTTGGCCTCTTCAGGCAAGGCTGGTTTTGTGGCCGTTGACGTGGTTTTAGGCATTCTTGCTGCTGCACGGGTAACAGCACCCGAATGACTCTGGGCTGTCATTGCAGGAGGCTCACTGAGGAAAACCTGCTGAAGGAGAAGGCACAGATGTCCAATACATCCGTCCGCTACCATTTTAGTCTAACGTCCCCTCCAGAAGAAGGATGTCATGCTGGTCCTTGAACAGGATGCACGGGTGTGGTGTTTGGTTGCTGGTGCTTTCTCCAGCTCGTGCAGGTGATGGCCTGGCGTGGTGGTAGCTCTTACTGGTGCTGCTGCGCCCCTTCAAAGAGCATCAGCTAAACCACTGCTGAGGGTAATATATGGTCTTTCCTGCTTGGAGACCTCTGCTTTAGCCACATAACTGTGCAGAATGAAATCAGCTGTTAATCTTTAAAACAGAGGGGAGGAATGCAGGCCCTGCCAGTGGGAAGGCAGAGTTCATGCCTGCCCCCCTCCTCTGGTGCTACAAAACCGGTAGGAAAGCTCAAGCTTTGTCCTGACCTTTGTCCAATGCAAAGAGCAGTTTTAAGCTGAGATCAAAAGAGACCTGCTGCCTGCCCCACAGCGCTGGGCAGCCTGCAGAGGTGGGTCGTCCCTTGTACTTTGGATGTGACAAAAGGGAAGAGGCTTCGGGAATGTGGGGAGGGACTTCTGTAACTCTTAATGTTGTATACTTGAGTGCATTAACATTTCTGCTATGAGAGCTATTAGGATTCTCATAAGGTGGGAAGTCCTCCGGGTGAATGGATAGAGAGAGGGCTAGGAAGGCTGTAGCTGCAGGGATTTAAATTCTCCTCCTCTGATGCTGACATTAGCTGTGTACCACATCACACTATCACTCTGGTACTTATGGTGGCCTGGGATACCTCTGGTAGCCCTGTAGCTGATGGGATTTCAGTGGCTGAAGGCTGTGGCACTGCTAGGCACAGTTAGCAGGGGTCAGAGGAGGACTGTCCCCAGCGTGCCCTGTATGACCTGTGCAGCGAGGTGGGGTGCCTCAGGGCTTTAGGAAATCCTTCCCAGGCTCAGCAGCGAGCGGGCACCCAGCCCCAGCCAGAGCCCTGCAAGGGGACGGGTCTGGTGGGGCGAGGGGAAGGTGGGTGTCTTGCCCAGGTGCCCCCAGAGGTGCTGGGTAGAGAGCGGGGACAGCGGAAGGAGTGGGCTGTGTCCTTGGGTGACACATAGAGCCTTCCGTGCTGGTGTCACCCAGTGCTGCCATCGCAGGGTGATGCAGCTCTCTGGGTCTTCCTGTCGGAGAGCGGTTTGGATCTGGTACCCGGTGCTCCTTGATGGAGAGAGGTGGGATTTGATCTCCATGCTAGGTGCTGCTTTAGAGAGCATCACCTGAGAGGTGATTTCAGCTCCTCCCTGCTCTGAGCCATCCTTGATGCCCCGCATGGACATGCTCTATTTTCTTATTTCATGCCCATCTTTCTGCCACTTCAATGCCTCTTCTCTGCTTTCTCTCCCACTTACTGTCACCTTTTCTCTTCCAGCAGTAAATCTGTCTTGTTTTGTGGTGTTCCCCAGAACCCGTAGTGTTTCCATGTAGTGTCCTCTCTGTGGACGAGGTCTTATTAGTATTTTTCATAAGGATGGCTCTTGCCAGAACAGGTTTTATGGTGCTTCAGTTCCTAAAACTAACTGAAACGAGACTTGAGGACCAGAGTGTGCAGAGCTCTTCCATGCACAACCCTCGGCTCTGTCGTTGCACAGTCGGATGGGGTATTTTTAACAGCTCTCTGACCACATCAAGGGACACGTGAGCTCCTCTGAGCTGTAGCCCAGCAGAGCTGTCCTGGAAAATCACTGTGTTGTCCCCCATGGAACCGCAGACCTCTCTGGTGTCACCGTCAGGGGACAGGCAGCCAGCGCCTGGCTCCGGGGCAGGCGGCGGGGCTCGGCAGGGGATGCACTCCCACCGTCTCTTAACAACAACCTCCAGAGGAGGCTTTCGTTTTTGTTCTGCCTTTCCTAAATATCCCTTTTTCCCCTCAATCATTACCATTTTAAGCAGATGGTGGGCCTATTATATAACTGAGCAGAAGGCTTCGTTACAAAATTTAGCCAAATCGGGTGCTGCTTCAGATAAGACTAAACAACTCCTCATTTCTGGGGTTTTCGGCCTTCCCTGTTCTACTTTGAGTTTGGAGGACGAAGTTATTCTAGGGGGTGAGATTAATAACTGAGGAAGGTTTCCGATAATAACTTGCTTGAGTCTTGAAGAAATTGTAGGAAAGCTGAAAGGCATGATCTAGAAAAAGAAAGCTGTCCACGCAAGGCTGCAGGATGAGCCCACGGGGTTCAGCATCGTTCCCAGCTGCTCGTGCTACCCTCAGCAGCTGGGAGTGTATGGATCCCATAGGCTTGGGTTGTGTGGGATCCCATAAGGGATTCCTTCATCCCTGACCGTGTAATGCTTGCACTGGGCAGATTGGGCAGATGATGGAAGTGCACTGGGTGTGATTTTTTCTCCCTTCCCCACCCCCCCCCCCCCCCGCCAAGAGCAGTGCCTTTGTTTCCAGTTTTATGAGGAAAATGTCCAACCCAAGGCTCCATGAGCAACACCAGGGAGACCTGCTGGAGCTTCTCCTGGTCCTACCCTGGCTGGCTTGGTCCTAGTGTTGGCCTGAAAAACCACCTGGGCATGGGGTATTGAGAGCCTGAAGCACCCCCCTGCGTTCTGATAATATTTAAATTCAGTGTGTTTTGACGTGCTGCAGAAATCTAGCATTTGTGTGCTTGTTGAGTGCTTCAGTCAATGCCCAGAAGAGTAGGACGTTCCTGGGAAAACAGAAAATAATTTCAATTCAAGGGCATGTTCAAAGCAGGAGGCAGACCAAAGAAATCCCGTCTCCCCCAAAAGCATCAATCAAATGAACTGTGCTGGAGCAGACAGCTCCTAGGATGAGTGCTCCCATGCTTCTGGGGTGTCGAGCCGATTTCAGGTGAGCTACAGCAGATTTGGCTCTTTTGGCACATCGTTCGAGGTAGAAGCTTGAGTGTTTGTTGAATCCTAGACGGTACTTTTTAAGAAAGCACGTTTTAGCACAAGTATAGCTGTGTGCTTCTGGTACGGTGCATGTTGCTCAAGCTGTATCCCGGTCGTGGCAGCCCCGGTTTGTGCCACCGAGCCTCGTCTGCACCTTCAAAAAGGCATTGCGCACCGCATCGGGGAGAGGAAGGCTTGCCATGGTGGGGCTGTACTGGCAGGTGTGTGGCTAATGAGACTCCTAATGAACATGCTTATCTTTGCAAATTAACACCACAGATGTCTCCTTGCCGCACAGCTGGACTCGGTGCAGGTACTCATGGCTTCTTGGCAGAACTGGCTCGGCACCCGGTGAGGAGGCAGTGGGGCAGGGTGGGTGCTGCCAGACCTGCCTCTCCTCTTCTCCGTCCCCGCCGGTAGACCCTGGGCTGTGGTTAACACCGGTCCCTGTTTGCTGGGCGATGGCTTGACTCTGCTTTTCGGGAGGTTTTGGGGAAGGAGCCGCTGCCGAGCAGGGACACGCTGTGGTTCCTGCACGCTTGATACGGCCGTTTGCTGTAGGCCAGCTCGTTGCATCGGTGAGAGCCATTGCATTTACCTCTCCAGACTTGCTTTATCCTTGCAGCTGTGTCCAACCCACAGTGCTTCACGTTTGGGTAATTCCCAGACCAAAGCAAAACTCATAGGAGCTCCAAAAGGAAGAGGCCAGGAATAGCTGTTCTAGACTCAAGGGCCATGGTTTATATTGGCTGCTTCAGCCACCAGGATCTCTAAATTACACCGTGACCTAAATTTATTGGTATTGTGCCGCTGGCAGCGATTGCATGACAAGCGTGTCCGGCAGTGTCCAACGTGAGAGCAGCTTCCAGCCCCAGCCGGGTCTCAGCAGTCAGGCTGGATGGCCACCACCAGCAGAAAAATCATCGGCATGAAAACCAGCCAGCCAAGTGAAATATGGTGCTTTAAAATGCTCCAGATCCCTTCCTTGGTGTGCTTGCTGCAAGCAGTTGTTAAAAATGTTGCTCCTGGATAGCTCTTAGGCTAGAAAAGGAGGAGAAACCCACAGAAACCCACTCTCCTCCATCCGTCTTTAAAAGTGATGTGGTGGTGGCCGCTGCCCCGGTAGGCTCCACGGCTTCTGGGACATCCCGCTTCCCAGCCAGCTC
Source organism: Pandion haliaetus (assembly GCA_013401275.1). Taxonomy (NCBI): domain Eukaryota; kingdom Metazoa; phylum Chordata; class Aves; order Accipitriformes; family Pandionidae; genus Pandion; species Pandion haliaetus. Next base: position 69,210 of record VYZV01035729.1, on the reverse strand, counting down.
CAGCATCGTTGGTACCAGGCATCGTTTTAAGCACTATGCAGGTCAAGAATCAGTGCAGAAGATAACCAACCTCATGGGATAGACTGGGTTTTTTACACGAAGGAAGGGGTTTCCCACTATGCATTAGTACCGACATGCAGCACAGCAAGGGAGTGTGTAATTAAGACAGTAAGCTTAGAAATATTAATTGTGAAATACCTAGTCACACATGCTGAGATCAAGTCAATAAGTGTTAAGTGAACAAATAAAAGGCATGAGTAAATGTACACGCTACCTGCAAAGTCCTGCTGGCGGTTTCTTGGGTTTGGGTCTCTCTCTTTTAACCTTACCTATGAATTACAGCTGACAAGGGAATAAGGAAACTTTTGGAGGATTTATTTGAAGCGTAGTGTTAATATTACATTCTTATTTATATTCTTTCTATCCCCAGGATTGAAAAAACGTACAAGGAAGGCCTTTGGTATACGCAAGAAAGAAAAGGATACTGATTCCACGTAAGTCAATGATATATAAACCACACTAATATATGATGATACTGGGTAGAAGTTGGTGCCAACGTGCCAGGACAGGAAGGAAGCCAGTGTATCATGGGCATTTGTCATCCTTGGATTAAGTTTTGTAATAACAAATACATTTAAGCTGTTTCCCCTTGTACATCCAGTGGCCAACAAATAAGGTATTTTCTCAGTAGTGCTGCAGAGAAAACAAAGCCGGTTCTCCACGTGTCTGCAATTTATGGTGACAGTTAGCAGTGATCAGAAGAAAATTACTCCTCTGAGAGTTTCAGCAGATTAATCTCTGCCCAAACTCCTGATTTGCCCATCTGCTGAGGTCTTTTCAGATGTGAATTCAATTTAAGCAGATGCCTGTGCAGGCAGCGAGGCCGTTGGTGGAGCGAAGAGCCGGGTGGTCGGGGCAGGCTTGGGACGGCGAGGATGTACGGAGCACATGCTCCTTCGGCTTTGCTGGGAGAGATGCTTTTGCTTCCTGGGAAAACATCTGGTGGGGGTTTCCCCCCATGTCTGGCAGGGGATGCTGTGCACGGGTGCAGAACCTCTGGTGGGGTGCTGAGCCCAGCCCAGGGAGGGCTCTCAGCTCTTTACTGGTAGGGCTTTTGGGGGGCAATGTCCCAAAGCAGCATGGCAAAAGAGCCTGGGCAGCCCGTGTGCTGGGGACAGAGCGGGGGGCAAGGCAGTGGGGAGCCCCGCTCCCACACCTGCAGCATCATCCAGGCCTTTCCAGAAGTGCTTTGTGTCTGGAACAGCAGAAACTCTATGGGTTTTTATTTTCTCTTTTTTTTTTTTTTTTTTTTTTAATTTGTTTCCCTGAGCTATTTCATGTCTCGGGGAGCATTTGGTGAGTCTCTCCTGTGCGAAGGGATAGCCGCTGCAGCTCCGGCCACGCTCCTGGGGCCATGGTGAACCTGGCTGCACCGGCACCTGGGGGGCTTTGTCTGCTGCGAAAGGAGGCCCAGAAATATGGGGGGACATGGAGCACATCCCAAAAGAGAGCTCTGCAGCACTGAGCTATTGTCCTGCTGGCAGAGGGGCGCTTCCCACTGGGAATGGTGGCTGTCCATCCATCAGCCAGGAGCTCCTGCTCCAGCCATGTACGGCTTCATTTATAATTTATCAGAAGGACGGGCAGGAAACAGGCTGCTTTGTATCTTCCTCTTCTGCTCACCAAAAATCAACGGAGCCAGGTCTAGGTCCTGCCTTTAGCCAGCACTGCAACTTTCGTGTTTGCTTGCAGCAGCCTGCTCTTCCTAGAGGCTGGGGAAGCTGGTGGCATGGGGAGATAATGAATCCTGGGGCGGTCGTGATAGTAATGACCTCGTAGAAAAGCCACTGTGGAGCAGACGCTGCAATTAGCAAGCAGCAGTGATTAGCACATCGCGGGGTCGCATTGTGGTCATTGCCCCAAACGCCTCTGAGCGCTCTTCAAATCCCCCGTGGGCAGCCGGCGTGGGGCGCTGGGCTCGGACAGACCCTCTGGTCACCCCCCGGCCACAGCCGGGCCACCGCAGCGCCGGGACCTGGGGGTGGGCACCGCGGTGTGGGGGTCTCCGGAGGTGCTGCCTGGGTTTTGGGGAGGTGCAGGATGCGCTGGAGCTGCAGGGCGATGGTGAAGGACCCGCCACCCCTTCCTTCCCTCCACCGGCTGAGGGTCTCCGCGGCCGCTTCTGGCCGGGATACGAGCAGGAGGTGACATCCCCTATGCCGGGGCTCTTGCGGCATGGGGTGAAATACAGAAGCAGAGGGAATCTCTGCTGCTTTGGAGGAATTTCAGAGGTATTTGTGCAAAGAGATTACATGTGAGATGAGAGAGGGGAGGCAGACACGTATGAGTTGGAGAAGTTCAATAAAAAGTGTTATTTATTCTCTGTTAAACCAGAGCCGGATGGGCAGCAGCTCCCTGGGATGCCCCGAGTCAGACGTTAATTGGTGGCAAATCTCCGGCAATGCATAAAACTTGGGAGCATGTGGGAGGTGGAGGAGCCTGTCTGGTTTTCATAAACATATTTGTCTTTTCACTAAATAACTTGGCATCCTTACACAGTGTTTAAATACAGCAGCTGAGCCTGCCACGCCGTTTGCGGTGACCGAGGTCCAAATCCCATAAGCAGTCGGGGATTAGGATCCCTGAGGAGTCTCATCAATTTTCAAATCCATTCAAAAGAGCATTGACTGTGCTTCTGGCAGAAGAAAAAAAATCTCCAAATTACTCTATATGTAATTTTTATTGTCTTCTGCAAGAGGATGCACACCCAGGTTAGGGCTGTGGCCACAGGATGGGTGCGTGGATGCAAGGGGCCTGCCCGGCTCCTCAGCCGGGAGACCATGGTCATTGGCAGGAACATTTTATTTACTAATAAATATAAAATTTGTCATCTGATAAAATGAGAGCAATGGCATGGAGACCCTTATGTGGGTTTCATGAGGAGCGTGTGGCAGGCAATTCAGATTTGCTGGCAATTTCATAATGAAACCCGTTGCTGCTGTGGAGTCGTTAAGAAAACCGATTCCACAAGTTAATCGGGCAACGGTGCAGTTGGGGAGCTAACGTAGCTGCCTTCCTTTCTGTTCTTTGCAGAGGGTCGCCAGACAGGGACGGCATCGTAAGTATTGCACGGACCCCAGCCCCGCTTTCCTCTCCTGCCGCGGCCCCTTAAATGCTAATTCCGCCATCAGCGTTTTGTGAACTGTCTCTTCCTTTCTGTTTAATATAGAAAATAAATTTCAGTAAGAAGCTATCTGTTTAAAATAATGACATATTCCAGGTTCTCTACAAAATTAACATAAAGAAAATAGCAGTAGAGAAGCACCTGATGAGCGCTGTGGGCAGAGGGACCAGGTGTCCTGCTAAAACCCCATCCTCGTTTCCACTCCTGCTAATTGGCTCGGGTCAGATTTGCTGTACAATGAATTAAGGGAAAACTGCCAGAACAGCTGTTTCCAGTATCTATTTTTATTTTCTATAATTAAACTGAAGATAAGGAGATATTTGTTTTTGAATTATTGCTGCTTTTATCGGTGGTGTTAGATAGAAATTCCCCCTGCTCGATCTGGGTAGTAGACAGACCACATCTCCTTTAGCCATTTGATATCAATTTTGCAAATAAGTGGTGGGTTCAGACTGGGACTGTGCTGGTCATTATTTCTTAAGCAAATTCAGATGTTAGAAGCCCACCTTAAAACAAAAATGAGACCCCTTCGGGAGGCTCGGCAGGGAGAGCGGTGCTGGGGTGTCTTTTACAAAGCCATACAAAAATTGGGGTGCCAAATTGCTCTTTTAGAGAGATCACTTTTTTTTTTCTGTCTGACCCAAGATCCTTGGCTTTGGGCTCTTGTCCTGAGTTCGTAAGCCACTTGTTAAGAATTAGCAATTAAAAAAAAGTTTGCAGCTCAGGTAGCACTTTAACCAAGGCTCTATTCAGCAGTAATAAATAAATAAAATGCAAGAAGCAGCCCAGAGCCATTCCCTCCACGGGCAGAAGTGCTGTGGGCGGCCTTTTCTTGCCAGGCATGGGTGCAGGACCCTTGGGTGAGCTCGGCTGCCCTCTCAATCGGGCTCTTCCTCTTGATTTTTTTCCAGGTGGCTTGCAGTTTAAGCTCGGCACAGGACAGGGTTTCCAGAGTTACAGCAAGCTGAAGGATGCAGAAATGCAGTTTTTTGGGGGGGTATAACGAAGCTACTGAATGTATTGGAGGCAAGGGAATTGGAGGATGGAGATATTTAGTATAACTTTTCTTCCTACAGCATGTTTTCACCATAACATTTGCAGCCACTGGAGTGGCCAAGAGGCAAATCCTCTGACTGCTGAATAGAGCCCCCCAGTAAAAACCACGCTTCCTCTTAATGGAGCCGCAGCTGAACCCTCCTTTTCTTATAAAACTGTGCAGTGTGTTTGCTAATTCCTTGTAACTTATTTTTTTGTGTTTAAAAAAAAAAAAAAAAAAGAACAAAACAACCTACCACTGGATACTTTAACCCTTTTTCTGCCAAACCCCAATCCCTTCCAGCCGCCCAGCCCTCATCCCAATGAGCCACCTTGCAATAGCAAACCCGAGAGTGTGCGTGAAGGAGGAAAAAAAAATTCGGTAAGGAAAACAGTTTACAGCTACAAAAGGGTTGTTAAAAACAGTGAGTAATTTTTGGTTTGAAACCCAGAATACAGGAAAATACCATTTAGATTCAGTCAGGTGGATATATATGAGTTCAATAGAAATGAGGTTAAATATGGAAAAGCAGAAGCCCCACATAACTGCATCTAGAGTCTGATATTTTTTTTTTCTTTTTTTTTTTTGCCCTTGTACCTCTAATGAGGCTACTCTGTTCTTGGGCAGCATCATGAGGAGTGTCGGGTGAAACGGGGAGGGTGAGGGTGCTGGTGGCCTGATCCAGCCATGTTGTTGCTGCCCTGGGATGGGGCGTTAGACCCTTGTCAAGGGTGCTGGGGTGGGGGAATGCTACCTCCAGCAGCTGAAGGGAGCCAGATTATCTAATTTAGGTGCCCAAAACTGAGAACCCAGCCTAACTTCAGTCCCCGAGCTGGCCTCGCAGCACTGCTCGCTGGCTGCAGTGGCCAGCGGGAGCTTTGGGTGTTTTTTGGATTCCCACAGGAGACCAGCAAAGGGATGGATGCCCAAAGCCTCCTTCCAAACCAGTCCCCCGCCCTCAGTCCAAAGCAGCAATAACCTCTGTGTGTGTTTGTTGGTGTGTCGTGTCGTGCACTAACACCGCTTCCCAGCTGGGTTAGCCCAGATGCCTCTCGCTGCTGCAACCCGGCTTCGCCACGGGGTGAGGCAACGACACCCGGCTTGCTCTGCGGGCGGTTTGGCTACTGAATAATAGAAACCAAACCCTTCTTTTGGCGTGTTCTGGGGAAGGTGTTTATCTCCTGAAAAATAGCGGAGCTATCTGTGCTCGGTGGGCAGCGGGAGCTCCCACTGCCGCCGGCTCTCCCCATGGGCTGGCGTGCCCTGGCATACGGAGAAGCGGCCAGTTCATTTCTCCTCCCTAAGAAACGTTGTGCATTCGCCTAAGGAATGTTCAAAAAAAAAAAAAAAAAAAA
>VYZV01035729.1:36237-52477 GCA_013401275.1 Pandion haliaetus | reverse complement strand
GGTTGGGTCCCCGTGGCTGCGTTTCGGACACGCATTTGGCCCTCGTGCATCCTCTTCCCTTTGCATTCGTGGTGCTTCGGCGGATGCTGCTGTCAGGGTGCTGCTTTAGAAGCCGTGCAAAGATGCCTTTGAGTCCCAAGTCGGTGTCGCCCTGGTGAATTTAATGCTTTTTCCTCTCCCCCGCCACTGGCACTGGTCACTTCTAGAAACGAAATGCAACGTTAGCCTTAATGTCTTGCTCAAAACTGGGAGTAGGGCACTGTTACCGCCCGGAGCGGCACTGCGCTGTCTGTGCTTATGAAATAACGGGGCACGTGGCGTCTGCCTGTGTCAGGGGAGCTGGTCCTGCCCTCCCAAATTCCTACACCGTCAGGGAAGGTGGGAAAAGCCCCCCGGTCCCGCAGGCTGGTGCTGGCACCTGGGGATGCAGAGGGGCAGGGGAGGGAGGATGAAATGGTACCTAGAATAAAGGACAGCCTGAAAGAAGGGATCGAAAGATGTTGCTGAATGCAGCTAGAGAACATAAAGTGCTTATAAGCGTATAATTCATGTTGCTGGCAGGGTGGTGTGCGTTGGAGGCGCAGGATTTGAGGAAGAAGGGCAGTCCCTGGTCTTTGGATAGGGCACTGTATGGGACAGACCGCCTCGCTGCACACACGGACATACAGAGCACCTCGGGGTGTTATTAACATCACCTTGAAGAAATCCCTTGCTCTGAGCTTACTGCTCTATCCCTCAATATTTCTTTCATGATCCTATATCTTGATTTTTCTATTCACCTAAGCACCCAGGCTGGCAGTGTGTCCACCTACATACATAGATCCATCAACAAGAGCAAATGCAGTGCCCAGCCACGTGTGACGGTTTATTTGCTGGGCTCTGGCTTGCTGCACGCTTCAGCCTGTGCATCCAGTAAAGCAAGCGGCAGAGGCCTATTTATTTTTCTTTTCTGTTTTAGCAAAACTAGAATTTATCCCCTAAACGTAGAACGGCAGCTGGCTCCCCCAAATGCAGGAGCAGGGGTGGGATGGTGATACGAGGAGCCCAGAGGGCACCTTAGTTTTAGCCGTATGCATGTGGCTGTAGCAGGGGCTGCGGGCTCCGGTGCTGCCCTGGTCCTCGCCTTATCCCTCTGTTTAGTCTGTGCAAAACGAAGTCACCGAGTACCGGGCAGCCTTCCTGGCGTTAGAGAGCTGCCAGCTCCCCAAGCTCCAGCCTTCAGGGAAGAGAAATGCAAGAAAACAGGGCATGAAAGGCGGGACGGAGCATCTCCCTCCTCTGGATTTTGCTGATGAAGCCTGTCTCCGTGTTGGTTGTGAAGTCAGATATGAATGTGGCACAGCAGCGCAGTTAGCGAGCAGAGCCCTAAAATACCCTTATCTGCTGCCGCTTGTGACTGAAATACATACGCCCGGTCTGCTTTCTTGTACTGCATGCCCAGCATCAGTTCTTGAGTGTCAAGCCAGCATGTTTAAATATATATATATATATATATATTTATACATGTGTGTTTATAAATACGTATATAGTGGAGTGTGCAAGAGAGCCGAGTGCATAAGTTTAATATCTGCTGATAATTCAGAGTGATAATGACATAACGATGGTGTGACAAAGGCTGAGAGCTAGCTGTAAATTTTGGGAGGGTACAGGGCTGTTGCGTACAAAGTGACGGAGGAGGTTGGCTTGGCTCGTGGTGCATGCTCTCTCTCATGCACTGTATGTATTTCAGTCCAGTGGGGTTCATTATATGTTGCACGTGACCTGACGTAGAAACTTTCTTGCACATGAATTATATTCCCCGGCAGCTTATAAGAAAACATGCTTTTAAAGCCTCTCCTCTAGAAAGTAGCTGACGTAGAACCCCGTAGAGAATAGTGTGACTGCAGCTCTCTCGGTTAATGCTAAGTGTAAAATAAACTACTTTGACCACAGGAGGGGACCAGACAGCAGCAGAGCTCAAAAGTGACAAACTTCCGTCCATCAATGACTTGGACAGCATTTTTGGCCCCGTGCTATCCCCCAAGTCTGCTGCTGTTAACGCAGAAGACAAGTGGGTCAATTTTTCCGATCAGTCCCCGGAAAACACGACTCTGGAGTTGACGCCCCGGGAAAAAGCGGGATCCCTGCCGGCAGCAGCGGGCAGCCCGGCCGATGCTCCAGCGGCCGAGCCCTCCCGCCCGATCCCCTCGCCGCTCCACCTGGAAGAGGTTCACAAGAAGGTTTCTGAGCAGCCCCACCTTAAGGATGATAACTTGGAGCCGGCTGCTTCTCCCAAAGATTTCGGGCTGGGACAAAGAGCGACCCCGCCTCCCCCTCCACCGCCCACCTACCGGACCGTGGTCTCCTCACCCGGACCGGGCGGCAGCAGCGGCACGGGAAGCACCAGTGGTACGTCCCGCGGCGTTGGGTGTGCTTCGGTGTGGCCGTGACCGCATCCACCGTCCCCTCCCGCCTGGTTGTGCCTGTGCCCGGCGCCTGCGCTCCCACCCAGCCGTCTCGTGCTTCCACGTCCAGCGTCTACCCTCAGCCTCCTGTGTCCTCTCCCCCACTCCTTGCTGCGTGTCTGATGGTCGGATGGGTCTGACAGCCTTTCCCCAAAGCTCCCGCGAGCTGCCCTTTGCACCTCTGCTACGCACATAACCCCTCGACTCAAAATTTGCCATAGGACTGTCATTGCTCCAGCTCCATCCTCGGTAGGCTTCAGAGTGAACATAAGTGGAAACATTTCAGGCAAATAAGCCGAGCAAGCCTCGGAACCTTTAAATCTGTTGCAGACAGACAGGTCACCGCATACCGTCACCCTAGGGCGGCCGAGACCAAACAACTCGCAGCTCAGAGGTGGCACAGGTCTGAATGGCACTTGGTACCTCTCGGCTGTGAAAGCGGGGATGCCCACCTGGAGCTGGAGAACCGGCTTCCAGGGTGAACCTCTCACAAGGGCAGAACCTGATAGGTGTGTCTGGCCTGTGCTGGTGGGCTGGCTTCACCTGCTTAATTATAAATGTCTGTGAGCCCATTAGGGCAGATGAGCTCGTCAGAGGTTCAGCTTACACAAGCTCTCCCACAATGCTTGAGAAGGTGCAACCTGATCGTGTTATTTTAGAGGCTGACCCCAGGGCATTGACCATACCGGTGCGGCTACGACGTGCAAATCCCCGTCCCCACTGGCCACCCTGCTGCCGTCCCGCGTCTGTGAGAAACTATTTTTGAGAGCGTTTACCGCCGCGGAGCCTTGCGGGCACCTCCACCCCTGCAGGCGGCGGTGGGAGACGATGGGTGCGCACCTCCCCAGCCCTGTGCCCGACCGCTGTCACCAGGCTCGTGTGAGCTTGAAAGCCGTGCCATCTGCTTTGGGGGTTTGCCACCTCTGGGGGGGTATGTGGGGGGCTCTTGGGGGTGTTGTCATTTCCCCCCCCCCCTCAGCGTGGCTGTTGCTGCAAGTGTGGCTTCGCTTCAGTGGTGGTGGCTTTTCTGTGGGGGGGTGGGTGAGGGTCCGCACAGGGGCTGCAGCATCCAGCTGCTGGTGGCACTGGTCGGAGCTGGGACTGCTCCGGGAGAGCGGCAGCAGGGAACAGCAAGCTTCTTTCTAGAGTGCTCTCCGCCCCGATGCCAGCTGAGTAACTGCCTCGTGTGAGTAGAGATCCGCAGGATGGGGACGTGCCAGTGGCTCCGCACACGGGAGATGGATGGAGAAACCCCGCTCAGCGAGGCAACGCTACCTCTTTGAAAGATCCCACGTCTCTTGCCCAGAAACTATCTCCTGTCTCCGCTCGGCGTGCTCTCCCAGCCCGCTGATGCCTCAGCCTTACCCAGCCCGGCGTGGGACGGCGACCTGTAAAAAATGCAGAGCGTTGAAACACGCACACAGAAATTGTGCAAATCTTCAGGAAGCTTCATCCTGGGGCAGCCGGGCTGGGTGCACGGTGCGGTCCTGCTCCTGCCCTCCCTACTTTGCCAAGGCTCCTGTTGCTGCATCCAGCCCCAGGGGTGTCCGGCTTTCGGATGCCGTGGGGCAGGACCTCCTCCTGCCTTCACATCCCATGGGAGCCCGGGCTCACGGGTGTCACTGAGACGGGGCTGGGGATCGGCATCCCAGCAGGCTTCTGACTTCATGCTGATTTGCAACGTGCTGCCACGGTTTCTTGTTGTAGAAAATATCTAGAGGTGCATTGGTCTCCCAGGAACCTTCAATAGCTGAAGATGAAACCTCTCTAGATGAAAGCTGACATTTGGCAGGGCTTTGGCTGAGCACCCTTGAAATGCACCCTTGAAGCTTCTGTCTTGCGACACTCCTCCGGCGCTGCTAGGTTACTTTCCTGACTAATTTCTAGTTTGTCAGGCTTTTATTGGCGTAAGGAAGGAAAAATTCAAACTTTGGTTCCCACATTAGGCTTCTAAATAAAAATGGCTTGAATTTTGGAGTTGTGCAAATGAAGGGCCAGGATTTATTCTTTTTAAACAAGCTCACCTCTTGTCTTGGCTTTCTGTCATTTACCTCTCACTCTCGTTTCTACAGCTCTAGCTTTGATATTTCCTTAATCTGAGCTATCGCCTAAAAAACTTAGTAAACTGATTCTCTTGTAAGCAGGAAAAAGGAAGCTAAAGACATCATCTTATTGTCAGTCTGAGCAAAACACACCGCTCCACAGATTGTAACGCGCTGCTGTGCTCCACAGAGGTTGGTAGCAAATGCCAGCTCAGCCATCCTGCAAAATGGGGTCTGTGTCATTGTGTCCCGTCCCCCCGTCGTCGTGTCCCCCCCNCCCCATCCCGGCTCCTGCTGCCCATCTTGTCTTGGTGCAATCTCGGACTGCTCTGTACAGCATCAGTTACTGCTAAACTTACCCTGGAAGGAATTCCTGTACAGGGAGCAAAACAGTCCGCTGGGTATCCTCTTAAGCATCCGTTAAAATTTCTATTTGATTGCAAAAAGTCCCCCTTTGCAGCAAGGCAGCAGCCACTGGGGACCACATGAATCGCAACAGCAGCACCCTCTTGTTCTTTCAAACTCCTCCAGAGGGCTGGGAAACGTGTTACGCTCCCAGCAAATCCCATAACCTTGCTCTTCCATCCTCCCTCTCCTTCACTTGGACAAAGCTTTGCCCCTCTCGCCACGGCCCCTTGTTCCTGTGGTGGGGGACCGGCTGTGCCACCCGAGCGGCTTGTGGAACCGCGGGAGCTGTGGCATCAGCTGCTGCAGGGGTTAAGCATCGTTTCTCTCCTGCCCACGTCTGGGTTTCAGGAAAGGCGTAACTCTCCTCCGATAACAATTTTGCACAGCGTTCCTGGCCGAGGGAGCCGGCTACGCGGCACAGATGAGCAGCCCCTGCGAGAAATGCATCGGCAATCCCGAAAAGCTCTTCTCCCGTGCGAAGCTGCTGGCGTGGAGGAATGATCAAGGGGAACTTGTGTAGGGCGCGCGTGGGCACCCACGCCGGCTCCTGGGGGAGAAGCCTTTGCTTCGAGATAGCGTCCGGGTGGGCACGGGGGTCTGGGGTGGGCAGCCATGGAGGGCTGGCCCATGGCACGCTCACGGTTCCCATTTCTTGCAGGTTCTTCGTCCCCGGCTCGTCCCGGCACGCCGCTGGCCGCCTGCGGCACACCCCCNGGGGGAGATGACAGCGGGTCTGCGTTTGCGGTCCGGTGAGACAGGTTAGCGGAGCAAGTGATTGAGAGCAAGTAACTGGTGGGTGCTGCCCGGCCTGGTCAGAGTTTTCTATAATTTGCTCACCGAGACCGATTGCATGTGGAAAAACAGCTGGAACACCTCCTGCTCTGCCTGCCGGCACAGCCCGGCGATGCCGATCGCGGGCGAGCGGTGGTTCGCAGTTATGGTAAAGGCAGAAAATGGATGTGAAAAGGGAGCGTGCCCGTGGGAAGGGTCTGGCTGTGCCTGGCTGTCCCGGGAAGGGTGTCCGGTTGGGGGTGGCGGGGGATGCCTGGGAATCCTTGGTGGGGCTCCCCACTGTCGTACCGTACCGGCTGGGCTGCCGGGTTCTGCTCTGCCACCACCCTGGGCTGCTTCAGGTAAGTTGTAGAGAACTTCTGGATTCATGTTTTGGATATAAAATTATCCCCAAAGGATCCATAAGGACTCAACGAGCTGCTCTCGAGTGAGCTGGCACGTGTTGGGTACCGCTCCTTTCCTGATACCGGGTGCGTTAAATCCATCCTATGGCCCCTGGAGTTCCCGTCCTTGGTGCGGATGGGGATTTCAAACATGCAGACTCGCAAGATGGTGGGAATCGTCTGCCATTTTTCTAGGTCCAGACTCAAATGCCATCGGCGCTAAAAGAACTAAAGTTGTTTGGTTTTGCACTAACCCAGCAGGGCTGCCCCGCGATGCCAGCGGAGCTGGCTGGCCTGGAGGTACAGAGGGTTACGGCTTCAGGCAAAAGCTTCTGTTTGTTTGATGTAAATGTTGCTGTGCATATTTTTTTTAACCTTTTGTTATTTTATGTTTTTCTACAGTCCAGGCCTTTTAGCCCTCCTATTCACTCATCCAGCCCTCCTCCGATAGCACCTTTAGCCCGTGCTGAAAGTACTTCTTCCATATCTTCCACCAATTCCCTGAGTGCAGCCACCACTCCCACCGTTGGTAAAAACATACAGCACTGCTGTTCTTTCACCTTTCCTACCTCTAAACATCCTTAAAAGATTCCTGAAACCTTTTAATTTGCTAGATTGTTCTTCGGGTCCGCATTTGTTAATTTTCACCAGGTTTTTAAATGCCAAAAGAGATTGGGGGCGGGGGGGGGATGTGACAGGTCATGAACGTGATGCAGCTACGGAAGCTTTCTTTGCGGCAGCTCCAAACGCTGTGAAAAATGAACATTTGGTGAAGGTAGAGGTTATCACCAAGTGAAATGTAATATAAAATGTGCTTATGGTCTGTAAATTTGATCAAAATAAGCTTTTTTTTTGTAGGGGATGCTTGTACCTGGAGGGGAGGGGGGCTGGAAGCCAGACCTTGAGATCTAGGAGGCAACTCATACTAAATCTCTTTGAACGTCTTAAATTCGTACTTCCCCTTGAAGTGGTAGCGGGAAACGGGGTCTTGGAAAAGGCTCTTCCAAACGGTTACCTTGACATGTCCTAGACTGGAACAAAGTGCTACGGTTTTCTTTTGGAGGAATGTCCTGAAAAACATGGGTTTTGTCAACCCCCCCAGATGCCCACTAGGGCCTGAGATAAGAAATGCAAATAAAGTCTGGCTGGCAGCTCCCAGGCTCCACGGGCTGGGTCCCATCCCCCCCACGCCTCCCTCCTCCATCCCTTCCGTCCCAGCTGCTGGCGCATCCTCCTCCGCCATCCCTGCCGTCCCATCCGGCTGCCGGCCCCACCGCCCCTTGCTTCCCGCAGCTCCATCTTCTACCAGGAACACCCCTCTTCCTTTTTTTTCTTTTCTTTCCCTGTTTTTTTGCGATGAGCACGCCTGGTTTGCGTGGCGGGGAAGGAGCTTTGCAGGCCTTCCCTGGCGCAGGCTGGCAGATGGGCTCTGCGGGGGGAGCTGAAACCCCAGTCCTCCAAAAAACCAAACCTGGCTGGTGCTCGTGTGTGCTCGGCTACGGTCCTGGCCGCAGCGTTTCCCACCGGCTGTCACCTTAGGAGCCGTGGGGAGCGGCAGCACCGCCACCCCAACGCCATCTTTGATGGCTGGAAGACGATGGGATGGCCCGAGCCGTGCGGCGGGTGCCGTCCCCGTGGTGCCGGTGGCCGTGCGTGCCCGCCCGAGCCCTCCCGAGCCCTCCCTGTAGGTTTGCTGGAGTCTCTGACCTGCGTGTCCATCCTGTTGTTTGCTTCACTCTCGAGATGTTGTAGATGCTTGTACCTGTTCGCCGGCTGTTGGTCACCGTCACAGCATGCTGCTGAAGGAAAAAAAAGCATCTCAAGCAAGGGGCCAGCCAGCCCTGAGCATCCCCAGTGTGTCAGCTGTTGGTCCTGTCTGTGCCCGCTGTCCTGCAGCTTTGGCAGCGAGCTGCCGTCGGTGGGGCTGGCGCTGGCCTCGGCCGGTGCCTGCGGGCACGGTGGCCATGAGGCAACTGGGGTCATGGCGGTAAACGCGATTTCGGTGGAGGGGAACAGCCAGGTTGAGGATAGGGAGGGTCGTGGGGGCTTCAGGAGGCCGGGAGAAGTGACTATGAAATGGGGGCTGAGTGCTGGTCCTGTTGGATGAGCAGGTGATGGGTCCCTTAGGCTCTCATTTTAATTTTTTTTTTTTTTTCTCTCTAGCGCATAGATTTTTGTGAACAAAATCTGCTGCTTGATGTTTTTCCTGACTTACCCACCCTGAGCAGCGGGGGCTGATGCGGCTGCAGGGGGGGGTGGGGGGTGAGAAGCTGTGTCCGCTGGCCCCAGTGTCTCCCACCCCCTCTGCGGGGGCTTTCCTTGAAAAAGCCCAACCCAGGACTCTCGGGTCACCCCTTGGCAGCGGGACACCGGACAGGGCAGCCAGGAGGTACACCCCCAGATTGCAGGTTTTGCCTTTCCAGTTCCATGCAAACCAAGTGGCGGGTGCTGTGTTGCCAGGATTCAGCCTGGGAAAAGCCGGACAAGGGTCAGGCAGGGGTCGACGGGGTTTGGGAGCCACTCTGGGAAAGCCCAAGCATTTCCCCGTTGTCCCCACCAAGGCGGCCGGGACGAGGGTGGGCACCGGTGCTGGGCGAGCATCCACGCAGTGCTCACCTTGCTGCACCCATCTGCAAACCCGTAGCAGAAGAGAAAGCGCTTCCAATTCCTGGGTTCGTCATACAGAAGGAGGAAAAGATAAGGTGAAAGGCGTGCGGGGCAGAGGAGGGGCAGGGAGCAGGGCTGCGCGGGCAGGGACGGGCAGGTCTGTGGGCACGGCGGCGGGTCGGGGATCACTGGGGGGTCCCGTGGGACCAGCCCAGGGCTGGGACACCCCGACCTGGCTGGGGCTGCCCACAGCTCTCAGCTCGCCGCCGGGTCCGTCTCCACCACACTCTCCGTCTCTCGTTTCCTGTGGCAAAGTCCGACGGAGTTTGTCCAAGAGCATGTGGAAGAGTTATGTCATTTATTTGTTCTCCGTGCTGTTCTGGTTTGCTTTCGTTGTGGTTGCATGTGCAGTCTGAATACTTTATTGCAAAGAAAGAAGCTGTTATTTCTGTGTCAGCGCCCCTTCCGTTATTTTTCTCGTTAAAACCCTTCTCTGTCTTTTTTTGTTGATACAGCGCGCTGCTTGATTTCATTTGGGATTCGTTTTTTTTCATTCTTTTTTTTTTTTTCCTTTCCTTTGCGTTTCTTCTGCTTATGTTATCAGAAGATGATGCTTTTATTGACAAACTGCCCGCGTTTGAAAGGCGCTGTGAAACGCCTGCAGGTACTGTACTAGCAGGGCGCTTTCGAGACATCTGGCTTCGGCACGGGCGGCTGCGGGCACGCCGAGTGCCCGAGCTCCGGCACCCACCGCTCACAGCACCTTGCATGACAGTTTCTCTGGGACGAAAAGGACTGCGAGGTGAAAGGCTATCACCTCCTGAATTCAAAAAGGTTAATTTGACAGCTCAAAAAGCCGGGGCGGGGGGGGGTTTTCCCCCTACCCCTAGTTATTTCAACAGTACCTGGTGTCTAGCGTGGCTTTTGAGGTGGTGCGAGTGCAGGGAGCTGGTGGCCATAATGGGAAAGGAAAAATTCCAGCTAGGCATCTCCTGCTGTGTGTGCGTGTGTCTGTTTATCTGCAAGGTTTATGTCCTGAAACGCAACAGAAAATACTCATGTTTCGCTGTCACTTATTTTGCACACCGGTGTGGCATGCGGTTGCAGCATCCCGCCGGGGAAACGCTCGCTGCTGCTGTTGTAGCACGGCAGAGACATCGCCGGAGGTGAAGAGGATAAGGCGTGTTTGCCAAAAATCAGTGCAGTTAGAATATGCTAACAGAGTGCATGAGCCAAGAAGCCTTTTCCACTCTAGACAAAAAAAAAAAAGGAACACCCCACCACCACCACCAAATCCTTACCAAGCGGGCAAAAATACTCTTCCATCTGGGCTTCCATAGCTTTGCTTTCTGCTTTCTGTTTCCTAAGCCAACAACCAGAGTTTAAGAGCCCCCCATTTCCTTGCACGTGAACGGCTTGCAACGCCTCGTCCCCTCCCCGTAGCGAGATAAATGACCTGCTCTGTGACTCACACTGTGTCCTTCTCTCTCCCTCTCCTTAACCTTTCCCATCCCGCTTCAACTCCTGGCCATACAGAGAATGAACAGCCTTCCCTCGTTTGGTTTGACAGAGGAAAGTTTTATTTGACTTTTGAAGGTAAGTAGTGCATAGCATACCCGGTAACGACTTGCTCCCCTTCCTCTTGCTCTCTGACTCCCGGGGTTTCCTTCAAAGGCTCCAGTCCGGCTTTCCGTGCAAAATGCTATGGCTACTTAGATGACATCGCAAGTTCAAACAGAATAATTTTGATTTGATTTGTGCCATTTGTCCCAATGATCCATTTCCCTGTTTATTTACTAACAAAAACAACCCTCAAACAAACCAAAACCCGAAAGAATATTCTTATACCGAGCCTGCGGTGAAAATCAGAGAGCGAAACCGCTTGCACTGCCGAGGAACTTGACTCTGTCAACCAGGGCTTCTTTCTACTCCCCCTCGCAAGCTGCTCGTTCCCCTGAGTGGGCTGTGGCACAGTGCGGTTAATTAAAAACCAAAGGGCGACGGGTTCTCCGCCAAGCCGGGGCCCACTCCCCACCTCCCATCAGATGTTTCCATGGCGAGGTGTCGGGAGCGTGCCGGCACCGCCAGCAAGCATAGCCGAAATGCCACCAGGTTGTGCTGCCAGGGCAGCCGGTTGGAGGCGACGTGGGTTTTGGGGTCCCTCGCTGATGAGAAGGCGCACTGGGGAGGATGCAGAGGGAGGAGAGCTTGTTTCGGGGTGGATGGCAGCTTCTCTGAGCAGCATCGCGTCTCGGAGAGAGCAGAGGTGTGGGTGCCTGGGTGGCCAGCGCCACTCCAAGAGCCCCAAGGCTTTGGAGGAAGCCTCATCTCATTGACACCGTGCCAACATTTTTCTTGAAAAGAAAAGAGAAGCAAAGCAGGAGGTTTGCTAGCAGCTGGAATAGGTGCTTTAAAACCTGAAGGAAGTGCTTTGAAGCCATTCTGGTGTTTGCAGGCAGAGCTGGGCTGGGGCTAGCTGGGCGATGCTGCTGGCACAGGGCACGCCGGAGCACGGCTCCCGTGGGTCTCGCTCTCTGCGAAGCGTGTGATCCATAAAGTGTGTCCCCTCCAGCAAAGAACCGAGCGACCCGGGATTGCACTGCCTGGCCGCTGAGCGCAGGATGTCGGTGTTCACGGAGCAAACCCCGTTTTGGTGAGCGTGATGCTGTAGCAGCAGCGGAAGGCAGGGATGGAGGTGGTGGTGACCACGGAGGCTGGTTTCTTCTTTCCTGCCTTCTTGCCTTTTAACGGGCCACAGCTGCCGATCCCCGAGGTCCCCGCTCCGACGGCAACTTTTGGCTTAAGCCTGGGAGCGGGCCAGGGAGGAACTGCTTCCTCCTGATCCTCATTGCAATTTTACTGTTTCCAGCAAAAAAACCCAACCCCTTCCTGGGTTTCCTTTCCCAGGTGCCAACTGCCTGCCCGGAGCTTCGGGAAGAGCCGAGCACAGCGGGGCAGGGGCTGGCGAAGGCTGTGCCGGCTGATCGCTGGGTCGAGGCAGCCGCCTTCGTGTTATCTATCCCTCAGTACGTGTACCCCGGCACTGCGCATCCCCACTGACCCCCCTGCTCTGCGTTTCCTCCCCTGCCCCGTCTCGCTCGGTCTAGCACCAGCACTGCGAGCACTTCTAGCGTTTGGGGATTTTCTTGGGGGGTTGCGTATTTGTGTTTTTAAATGGTATATTTGAATTCTTGTACTTTGTTCTGGCAGTGTGAATGGTCTAGAATGGGAGGGGAGGGTTGTCCGGGGCTGGTCAGCACAAGCGGTAGGGCTGCAAAAGCACTTGCCTCCAGGCTCGTCTCACGTCCTAGGAAGGAGCTATTTCACTTCCACACACTGGATTTCCTGATCTGTCCCTACATCTTTGTGTCCAACTTAAAAAAATAAATTAAAAATCTAAATTTCAATGCTCGTCTCTAGGGAGGTGAAAGGAGATCTGCTGAGTCTGGCATCTGTCACTCAGGGCATGAAATGCCAGAAGAGAAATGATCTTCTGTTTCGGAGTTTGGCTTTTTCTGTGCTAAGATCCATGTACTTGCAGAACGCGGGGTAGTTTGTTCATGTGCGAAAAGACGTGGCGCAGCTTTGGCGATGCTCTCTTGGATACACGGGCGGAGCTGTGTACCAGGATTACAGTCCTTACTCCACGTCTGTATTTTCCACCTTTGTCTAGGGAAAAGTAAGGCAAGTAAGCTGGTGCGCTGCTTATGGCTGGATCCAAAGCTCCATAAAGTGGATTTATTCTTTTTTTCTCCAGTATTATCAGGTCATTTTGCCAAAATGAAAAGTTTCTAAAAATGACTTCTGAAGCAGTCACTGAAAAGCCAGATTTTTGGTGGAGGCGTGCCACGGTAACTAGACTTGTCTCTCAAGTTTCTGGAAAATAATTCTAGGGTTTAAAATAGATTATGCTTTTCTTTTTACATTAAAGTTTTATTTAAAGAGTTGTTTAGTCTCTGAAGCCATCAAGAGAAGAATATATAGGTTCGTGAGGGAAAAGTGGAGGGAACCAAGGACCCTGAATGCCAATTACATCCACATGATTTTTATTCCAAGTCAGATTAGAAACGTGGAGGATGTTTTGTTGCTGTAGCTGTTCAGATGAACTCGGATTTTCAAAGGCCATCTGAACCTGGTAATAGAGATACGTGAGACGAGCCGCTTTATTCTTGCACACGTGATTTTTCATGCTGGAGAATGAAGAAATCTCATATACGTACAGAGAAACAGTAGAAGAAATGAAAGACTGAAAATCAGGGAAAAGGCAGGTTGGTATGAGAGACGCTTACCCCTCATTCCATCCTCCGGTGCAGGGTCTAGGCTAAACCCGGCTGCAGTCGGAGCATGTATGTGTGGGAGGTGGATTTTTTTCTCTCCCAAAGAATAATTATTATATTGCCGAGGATCACGGGCTTTGCTGCTGCTGGACGGCTAAAGACCATCCTCTCGCCTTCCCTGCTGAGAGCAGCCTGATGTTGTTCTGCGGGGTGATACCTCCAGATTTCACCCCTCTATAGCCCGTCTGTGCTGATGTTTTTGAATGTCATCTGTACTTCTGGGTGGATGTGATGCGAATATCCCACCGCATTTGGCTGGATTCGACATGCTGAGGGGCTGTTGCTCTGGTTGTGGGGAGCAAGGATGGGCTCTCTGCCCTCTCTGATAACCCATCAGTGGTGTCTATGGAAAGAATTTATGAAAAAATAGGTTAGCCTACCAGTCCACGGCGCTGCCCCGTGGCCCTGCATGTCACCTCTGCCACATTGCCAGGTATTGCAGCGTGGCTGCGATAACCGGTGGGTTTGGGGACCTGCCCGTGCCTTCACGCGCGGTTGGCACTGACGTGAAGTGTCCGCTCTTTAACGGGATGTCTGACGAGTCCCTGATGCGCAGCTCGGGGCTGTGTCCTCAGAAGCAGAAGGCTTGGGGAGCCGCGTGCTGCCTCCCTGGGGTCATTAGGATAATTAATGCCCGGGTGGCGATGGGTCTGTTGTGTGCAGGTGAGATGCTCAGTCTGCCCATCCCGTGCGCTGGGACAGCTGGACACGCTGCACTTACTGAGCATCATTATTCCAGGCTGTGGCTGAAATCACTTAGTCCCCTGAGTCTCTTAAGACGTGCGATCGAGAAGGAGATGCGTGGCTACGTTAATTTTTTACACCCTTTTAGGCTACGTTAGACACTTGAAGGGAAAATCCCAGCACCGGAGAGGCTCACGTGTGCCTCTAGGAGACAGCAACTTTGGTTTGACACATTAACGCACCGCCTGCACGGATGCGTTTGTAAGTCATGAGGAATCCTCCTTGTCTGCGAATGCCGCGTTTTTTTCACAATTAATATATCAAAAGTCAAAGTGTAATTTAAGCGACAGAAGTGCTTTCCCCAGGAGACGTTACGAATCCTGATTTCCTGCACCCAAACCCTATTATTTACTTGCACAAAATTTGCAGCAGCAAGCCAGGACCTTACTGTACGTCACACAAACCCCATGACAGATTGCTTAGATGCGAGGCAAAAAGCAACAGGCAGCGGTGGGACGCAGCAGTTAAAGAAGGGAGGGGATTATTTTTCAAGATAGTCCAAGCAGAAAAGCAGGAGCTCACCAGAAACACGCTGCATTTCACTCAGACGCTTTGCTTTTCCCTCGCCCCACTGCCTGCGGAGGTTCTGCCCTTCCCCAGGCCGGCGTTTAGTCTTGTACGGCTTCGGCTGAAGCTGGCACACGCTTGCATGCTCTAAACAAAACCCTGGGCTGAATTAACGGCCCGTTTCACCTGCCTGATTCAGAGTCTGTAAATGAAGGTAACAGAGTAAGGGGGTGTCGGGGTGCCCGGGTAAGCTGCCCCTCCAGAGACCTCTGCCATTCCTTTGTA
This sequence comes from Pandion haliaetus, assembly GCA_013401275.1. NCBI lineage: Eukaryota > Metazoa > Chordata > Aves > Accipitriformes > Pandionidae > Pandion > Pandion haliaetus. The sequence goes on along the minus strand of VYZV01035729.1, from coordinate 37,928 downwards.
GCTGGTTTGAGGCAAAGTAATCCTTGTGCTTAACCTGATCTACAGACTATGATATAAAAAAAAGAAAAGTTCCAAAACAGTGCGTTGCAGAAAAACTAGACAAGGCTGAACTGGCGGTGCCAGGGCAGAGGTGGTGACCTCTCAAGGACTTTTCGGGTGCCCGGGGGATCAGCACCTTGTATGTCGGGTGGGTGACCAGACACTAACGCCGGGCTGACCTTTTGGCACTTTCCCTGGGGGAGAGGCAAGAGCTTTGCTGTGCCAACAGCCTCCGCTCCCACTCTTCTCGGTGGCAGGCACGGGGAGCGGGACATTGCCCCCCACGTCAGGGTTTCCTGCGCGCCCGGGGCTTCTCGCGTGTGCTTGCAGCGGTGCTTTCGTCCTCAAATGTTTTTCGGAGACAGGTATTCCTGGCCAGCAAAGGGAAACCTGCGTGTGGTCACGCAAGGCTGAATTATTTTAGAGCCTGGCTAGTGTCCATGGATGCGCAGCACAACCGAAGCAAACTCTTCCTCTTTTTTTTTTTTTTTTAATTATCTAAATAAACTGCAGATTGATTGCTCTAGCTTTTGCACCCAGAGTCCCACGTTCTCCTCCGTAGCTCCACATTTCTGACGATTTGCAGATTTGCCGTTGCGTACCACGGGCTTTGCAGGGTGAGCAGCCGTGCGGGGGGGGGTTTGCCAGGCACGCCGGGCTGGAGAGGGGAGCGTGCCGGGGATCGCAGGCGTCTCCCCGCAGGTTGGACTTCCCGCAGGCAGGAGTTCAGGCAGCATCGGGAAGGGAGGAGACCACCGACATCCCGCTTTCCCACGGGCAGCCTGAGCTCTCAGGCCAAGGAACCTCCCCAGCCCCTCTTGCCGGGGCCCAGAAACCTACTGCAAAAACTGTCATGCAAAGCCTGCCGTGTGGCTGCCCCCCCGGTGTCGTGCCGGGGCGGGGGGGGTGCCGCTGTCCTGCATGCTGCTCGTGGCTGGGGCTCCTCCATTAGTTTCTTTGCTTGCTTTTGAGGGGGGATAGATAATTTTTAAAACTTTTTAAAGCCTCATCTAAAGCCTGGGGGATTTTTTTCTTAATGTTTGCCCATAAAGCTAAACTGGGGCTCCTGGTGGGCACCCCCTTGCCCCAGCCCGGGGTGGGGGAGCGGTGCCATTTCCCTCTGCACATAAGAAGTGGAGGTTTTTGCTCTGTTGCAGGCTCGTCACGGGGACCCAGCCCCCTCACCATGGGGGCACAGGACACCCTGCCCGTCGCCGCCGCCTTCACCGAAACCGTCAACGCGTACTTCAAAGGGGCTGACCCAAACAAGTAGGTGCCGACCAACGGGGTCTGGGTGTCGATACGTGGGGGTCCTGGGCTCAGGCCAGGCTCGGGGTGCTGTCGAGGCTTTGGGGAGCATCTCGAGGGATGGGGAGGGAGGAAAGGAGGTGGTCTGCGCATGGCACGTGTGCTGGGGTGTCAGTGCATTGCACCAGGCGCGGGTCCAGGGTCAGGATGCTCCTGGCGTGTCCCCATCCCTAGCAGGCTGCCAGCCTTTGCTGCTAATTCAGCTCGCTTTGGTTGAGGACCACAAGAGGTTTCTTCCCCCAGCGCGGCGGGTGGGAAGCGGTGGGCTGCCACCGCACCGTCCCTGGTGCAAACTCTCCCCTCCTGCTGCATTTTGAGCCCCCCCCCCGTTTCCTCCCCCCTCG
>VYZV01035729.1:6627-26030 GCA_013401275.1 Pandion haliaetus | reverse complement strand
GGTACCCGGCTCCCGGCGGCCGCGGGGCGGCGTTGAGCCGCCGTCCCTCCCGCTTCCCCTCAGCAACGGAGCCGGGATGCATGGCGGCACGGCCGGCAAAGACCCCCGTTCGGGTACGTCGCAGGGCCGGGTGCTTCGGGGCGGGACGGGGAGACCTCCGAAGCGCCTTCCTCAGGGTTCAGCGGGGNTTCCCTCAGAATGCCGAGTTTTAACTTCACCGCCTGTCCCTCAGGTCCCTCCAGGCGCTTCCCGGTGGCGGCGGTGAATGATATCCTGAAGGATGTGCTGGGGAGCTACCTGAGGGAGCAGCCCTACGAGCCAGCCCGGTGCAGGGACGTGGCGAAGGACATCGCTGAGGTACAGCTTCAGGCACGGGGCGGCCATTTTGTCCTCACCCCTCGACGGGGTGTCAGGGAGGTGGCTGTCGGGGAGGGGAGGTCCCTCAAGGTAAATATAAAGTGTAAAACAAACGCTGGAGGAGACTGGTAGGATGAACCGAGGATCGGTCTGAGACAGGTGCAGGCTTATATTGATGAGGTTTGTTCGAGCAGCACTGGCTCTGGCCAAGCACACGGTTCAGTAAAACCCCCATGCTGTGGTTGCCCTGTCCAGAGGTGCCATTGATAAGTTTTAAGTATATATCAGACCTTTCCAAAATAGGCCAGTTATGGTAGTGGCTGAATTCTGCACAGTGATACGTGTGCAAGCCCCTTGTCAGTTAAATCCAGTCTTGCTGCTGGGAAAAGACTGTCCTGACTCTTTAGTCTTTCAGCTGATTTGGCCCAGAAGAGCTCCCTGGCATTGAAAAAAGCAGTACTGTCTGCTCTTCCTTTCCCACCTGTAGTCAGCAGGTGACTATAAAGGTGTATGGAGGAGAATGTGGTGTTCACGTACTGTAACTCCTTACTTAATACCTGTGCTTGCGTTTCAGTAGTCCAGCAGGAAGGTGTGCCTGGTTTTAGCAGATGGAAGTGTTGGTGCTCTTGTGGAATGACTGCAGTAGCACACGTGCCACCCGTCCGCGGGGCTAGGGGAGTTTGCAGTAGATGTTTCAAATGCTGCAGTTCAAACATTGTCATCAGGATTGTTGCAATGCTTGCACTTGTCTGCCCCAGAAAACCAAATCACTGAGCGTCCCCTGTGAAGAGAGCTCACCACTTGTGTCTAAACATGTTTTTCTCTTGCAGGTTATTAAAGCTCGGGTAAAAGACCTTATGACACCGAGGTACAAGATTGTTGTAGTGACATACATTGGGCAGCTGAATGAGCAGAGCATGCAAATCGGAAGCAGGTGCCTGTGGGATCCTACGAGTGATACATTTTCATCATACGTGTTCAAGAACGCTTCACTGTTTGCTCTTGCAAATGTCTATGCTGTCTATTTTGAATAAGGAGGTAGTTGAGTTTAACAGCAGCAGAAATGAACATTCCGCCTAACTGTCCCTGTTTCTGTTGTTGAAAACGGTTGTGAATGACCAAGGCAACTTTCACCTGTTCTGAAATGTGGTTACCGTAAGCCTTTCGGTGGTGAATATAATAATTGTATTTCCTGGAGCGTTCTCTGGGAAGTGATTCTCTGTGGCATATGCTGTTTTGCACCTGATTCTAGCTGCTTTCAGAACTGGGTATCCCTGTAATACTTTCTTCTCCCTGAATTTGCCCTCAGTACGTGACCCCAAGTAGAAACCACCAAGGGACTTTTGGATAGTGAAACAAAAGCGTTTTAAAACTATCCCCGTCAAATGGCATTTGCGGGCAGCTGAGCACATGCCCGGCCCCGTGGTCCCGGCGCCGTGCACACACTATATTGCAGATGCCGTGTCCCATCGAGCCGCAGTAGCTCGGTGCTGCAAGGTGCCCTGCCCTGCCGGGGGGACAGAGGGATCCCTCCAAACCTTCCTGCTGGGCCCAGGGATGCCCCGGGTGGGCTCTGTGGTGGGAGGGCAGCAGAGACCGAGGGAGTCAGGAGCTTTGCTCGCTGGGGGCTGGCCTGGCTGTCCCTGAGCCCCAGGAAAAGCCCTGAGTGCAGAGAAGGTGGCCAGGAGAAGGTTCTCCTTGGAGAAGACTAGCTCAGTTCCATAGTGCTTGAAATCTAGTGAAAAATGTCTTCAAATTACATCACGTTCAGAGTATGTAGATCTAGCATGTCTAGGCCCTTCTGTTAAAGGTGCTTGAATCTAGCAAAAAAAGGTTGAACTGGGGTGCTCAGCTGATACCTGCCTGTAGGTAAGAGGGGAAGTACAGCCCTCTGAGCTCAGAAGTGTACTTGCAGTCTCCCCGGGTGCAAGTTAACTGTCCACTAGGAAGGACCTCGGGTAGGCGTTACTGGAAGCAGCTGGAATAGGAAATAAAGCATGGCTTTTGCCTGCCCAGTTTAGGGGCTAGTGCTGACTGATCCCAGGTCTGCCCTGCTGCAGCCGTTCCCCTGCTGTGCTGGGGGTCTGACTCGGGGGGCCTCGCGTGGCGTGGCGTGCTGCACAGGGCTATCCGCACCGCGTTGGTTTTGTTCTGATTCTGAAGACGGACTTTCTGCTACCTGCATTTCACGGCTGAAACCTGCTGTTGGATTTTTGTAAGAGAAGCAGCATATAATAAGTCACTTATTTTATTACATTTTATGTGCAAAGCTGAAACTAGAGCAGTAGTTAGATGGGAAGAAATATTTGTACTTGTGACTAAAAGTTTAAACCACTGTAAACACTTTGTGGAATCCAGACAACCTGAACCTGAACTGTCATTGCAGCCGTTTGCTGGTTTGCACGACAACATTTAACATTCAGCCTTTGCTCCCTAGTGTACTCCAAAGAATAAAGCTACAATTAAAGAATGCAACTGAAATAATTGTGGTTTATGTCATGATGATTTTAATACACGAAAGCTGTGACGTTGAACCTTGTCGGCATCTGCTGCATTTTAGCACAGGGAACTGATATCTCTCTCACTGCAGCCGATGCTGCAGCAGGATGTGGTAAGCAACTTGGCTACTTCGCGCTTTTTTAGGAGAGACATTTTCCTGGTGCCTTGCAAGCCTCGCTCTGTCTCAGGCTTGACGTTGTGGATTGCTTCACCGTCAGTCTCCAGCCTCTGGTCTGTGTACATTGAGGAGTCGGCATAACTGTTGTTCTCTTGTGAGAAAGGCAGGGGATTTTCACTCTCTGTCGCATAGAAATCGGAAGCTAAAAATGAGAAGTCATGGAACCATGGGTAGTTTATAATATTTATCTTTACCAGAAAGACAGACCCGCCTACAGCCAGGGAGCCGAAAGTATTCTCCTCTGTGTTTCTGATGTGAACAACCGAGATGTGTCAGATCACCGACTTCTCACCAGGGCAGTATTAAAATAGATACGTGAGGTACACATTCTGCAGTTAACCTGATAAAAACCCGGTAATTGATGGATTTATATCAAAGAGTGTTCTTTGTAGGAATCGTTGCCTTATCAGTCTTACAATGATACATTTGCTTCGAAGGGCAAAAACGTGATTTGATGTGTCAGTGGCACTTGACCAGCATGTTAACCGGGAACTGCTTGTGGGTTTCCTGAAATGCAGGTAGTACGTGAAGGCATCAGATAGCCCACAATTTCAGAGTTCCTGGATGTTCCCGCTTAAATTATGCTTGTGATTCACAGGCATTTTAAATACCACAGTACCATTGGGCACTGCCTTGTGGAGTTTATAAAGGTACAGTAGTTATCTCGCTTCGTTTAGCAGTGGGGGTTTCTTCTCCTTCAACAGACTTGGGGCGGGGGGGGGAGGTGCTGCAGGTGGCATCGCGCTTTATGTTTGTTTAAAGCTGTTGCTGCAACAGAATTTTTGAAAAAGGCAGATGTTACTGCATGGAGAGTGTGGAAAGCCTCTGTTGCTGTCATCTGCCTCTTTTCTTTTTTCTAGTTATTTTAACCTACTGGAGTACAAATTTCTAGCAGTGCATGTAATGGCTGAATTTTCTGACTCTTATCTAAAAATGTGCTAATAGATATATACACCACCATATGAAGATCCTTAAATTGCAGGGTAGATATTCAACACACTTTAATTGTAATATTCTTAAGTTGTAATAAAGTTTCTGGTTTCTAGTGGGGAAAGCAGTGCGTCCTGCTGAAGACAATGGTGAAGAACTTGCATTGGCTGTGGCAAAGCTAGTCTCTGACATTTAAAACGTCACAGCATAGAGATTTTCAGCGATAGCCTTGGGCTTAGCTCGTGGTTCCTCTGGTTGACTTGGAAAGTCTTGATCTAAATGTTTTTTATTTAGCAAACCAGCACACTAACCTAAGCCAAGCAAGCTGCAAGGAAACGAAAAAGGTGAAGTTGCACCACCTCGCTTGCCGTCTCAAAGCAAAGCCCGTGCGGTTCCTCCTGCGTGAGATGCAGCTGTTCAGGGGAGCCGGAGGAGCCGAGGGCACAGCTCTGCCCTTAGGTACAGCCTGCAGGTGATTCGGTTCTTCCCAATCCCCTCGGAGCTAAGTGCACCTTGCAGGGGGTGATAAGCCTCTAATGCATTAATTGGCACTTACCAAACAGGTAGTGATAATCAGTCAAATGCCTTTTCCAGCGAGAGCCACCGCAGGTGAAGATGATGGCTCTGACGAAGTCTCTCCCACAGAGCTTCACGGTGTTTCCTTCCCCTCTTCCTTCGTGGACCACAACCAGGAGAGCGAGCAAGGTCAGCGCCAGCGCCGTGCCCCTCATCCTGCTGGTGCCGTGCTCCGAGGCTTCGTGTCGGCGGGGCAGCGGGGATCTGCGAGGCCGAGGTGGGGAGTTGTGCCGAAATCCTCACATTTGTACCTACGGCCGATCCGCTCCACTGAGCAACAGCTCGTTCTGAGGATGACTTAATGTTTGCTAAAAACAAGTTAATCACTTGTTTCCGATCGTGTTTTAAGTGCTTTGGGATTTGTGCTGGGATTTCGGTCAGGTGTTAAAGACTTCTTAAGACTACGTAGCTGCTTTGCTATAGGAACGTGTGTAGTGTAACATGTTTATAGGGTACAGGCTTAGATCAATACTGTTAATGTGTACGTTCTGCAAAAAAGAAAGGGTATTTGTTACATGATTTGTAGATAATGGCTTTTGTCTCTGTTTCCCGCACGGCTGTGCTACTACAGCCTGTTGCCTAGTCGTGCCCGTCATCACAGTTTAAGCAACTTCAGGTCTTTTTCTGTTAGTGATCCCAAATGAAAAAGGGAGAGAACTTCTTCCAGCCATGTCCACAGTTGCGNCCCCCGTGTCAAGCTGGCAACTGCGGATCCTTCAGAGGAACCTGCCGGTGCCGGGCAGTCACTCACGAGCCTGCAAATGCCTTGCTATGATTCCTAGCATCCTAAGAGACAGGAGGTGATCCTGCAGCACGCGGAGCATTTGAGCACAGCAAACTCTGCAACAAACCGTACAGAGCAATGTCGGTTTTGGACAGCTTGTGTCCATGGGTAGTAGCTCCCCTGCAGCTGCATGGCTCGCCTGTCTCTCCAGCGAGGCCTGTGGATGTGGCCCTTGTCCGCAAAGGCATAGAAAAGAGAGGGAGATGGCTCTAAACAAAGCACAGAATAGCTTACAGATCGGCGTCCTGGCTGTCCTTTTCCTTTTGGTAATCTCTGAAAGACAGAAGTGGGTTCACTAAAGCAGCGTGGAGCAGTGCTGCTGTGCTCTGGGACCGGAGGTTAGTAGATTGGTTATCAGAGCAGTCCCTCCCTATTGCTTTGGATGTTGTTGGTTGCAGTTGCTGTAAGCTTCTATAAAACATTATTGCAATAAAATGCCTTAGGGAGAAAATTTGGCAATTATGAGGTCAGAAATTCCATGTTTAAGAACAAAATACATGAGGAACTTTGGAGATCTTCAGCACTTCCTAGCACCGCAAATGGTTTCCAGCACCATAAAGTTACAGTTAATTAGTTCTCACGATGTGCAGAGTGAGTTACTATGTGTTACAGCCTTGACAGAAAGCTCGTTTTTTACCAGTAGCATCGGTAAGTAAACAGTCATGACTGCTGATGGAAAATATATGGTGTATTTTGTTCAGATTTGTAATAATGATTAACACAGGATTCACCTTAATGGGTGTCTGTCTTCGAAATGCACAAAGATTAATTTTATGTCAAGGGTAGGCTTGCATGTTCACTTAAAATGTGCAGAACACAGAAGGAAGTGAATGTTAATGCATCACAAATGATCTTTAACTTCAGTGATGTGTTTAAATGTTGGACGTTTATTGTCAGGCTAATGAGAGAGTCTGAACATTCTGTATCTATAAACTACATGTCTCGCTACATAATGCTTTCAAGAGCAGGCAGCTATTGCCTCTGTCAGTTGGCAGGCAGAGCGTTTTACTGCCGAGCTTATGTGTCACCTAGCTCCCGTGACGAGGGGATCCCTGCTGCACTCATCAGGCAACAGGGCTATAGCCGCCATCTTAGTCTTCGTTACTCGTCTGTAGAGATGCTCTGTATTTTCGGTGAGCAGTCAGTCTCTGAAAATCCTCTAAGGCACCACGGTCCAGCTGGTGGCTCGCTGGGTGTTTTTTTCTGTTTCTTCTGATCTGACCCCAAAAAAGACAGCCTGAATGGCCAAACGCTGCCTGCTTCCACCCAGCAGTGCGGGCCCGAGCAAGCGTTCCCACCGGCTTTTGGCTCTCCAGCTGCTGGGGGTGGGCTAGGGGAGGTGGTGAGATCTCGTAAAACACCGATCTGGCTTCCAGAGCTGCAAAAGTCAATCCTTGCTCCAGGACCACACTGTTCTTTCGTGTGAGGAGCTTTCAGAAAAGAGTGGAACAGAGTGAATTTAAACTGCAATTTTACATTTTCCTAATTTGTCGGGGGTTGAAAAAGTGGGTCTCTACTTTTGCCTGGTGTGGCATGATCTGCAGCTCGCAGGAGCACCTGACGCCACTCAAAGCTCAGCTTTCACCCTCAGTGGTGGCTTATGGACAAGACGGATCCGATGAAAAGTCTGTTCATTTACTGTCTGATTTCACAGACTACGTCGGGTGAGGACTATGGCTGTATTACGGAGTGGCCTATACAGGAGGTGATTTTAGTGTTTTTGCTTTTTGAGTAACCCAAGGAGAAAATACTTTGGAGGAAAAAAACAAGGAGAAAAAGCCCAAGGAGAAAAGACTACAGAGACCTTTCTATTACCTTATCTGTATTATAGGGAAGGCCACCGATGTAGTAATACTGTTTGTCTAATGAGGGGGACTTCCAGAGGAAAATTTAGAGCATTTGAAAGAAGTTTCTAACCAGTATGGTTTCAAAGAGAAATTTTAATGATTGAAGAAGAATAAACAGTCGATGTCAATACTACAATAAGTCTTTCTTGCTGTTTACCAGCTGAGAAGGGGTATCCTTTAGCTGCTGTTAAATAGCTAGAGCAGGACCAATTATGTCATGTAAGGTACCAGCCTGTAAAATAAGCGGAAAAAAAGAGCTGTATGACAGTGTAATTGCAGTATAAGACATGCAGTGATCCAAAATTCCTATTTACGAACTGAGATCAGAATTGCTTGCGCAATGAGCATCCAGAAAGCGAAAGCAGGCTAAGGTAGTTTGTATTATGTCAGCTGATTCTTCTTTGGGATTCTGTTAATACTATGCTTACCTCTAACAGTGCTCCTTGAAAACAGCACTTTTTGGCAGGCCCGTTTGGATTGCATTTGTAGCATCACACTTAGCAGCATACAAACATATAGCTTGTTTATAAAGGAAATTCATTTTCAAGATGATACACGCATGGTAGCTGTACTTAGATGTGATTGCCCCTGAAGTAACTATCTCTCTTTAGCGCTAGTTGTAGTACGGGCCCTCGTGCTAAGCCTGGTACGTACCTAAGCCCAGGAAGACCTTGCTGTTAGCAGAAAAGGGAGTGAAAGAAATGGATGGTGCTGGGAAGCGGGGCTCCCTCTGGCTAATGAGGCTTTGTGACTCGGTGACCAGTTATGCCACATGCCCAAAGTGTGTGAAATGAAGCACGGAAAGTTGTAGTCCTGTTCTGGTGACATACCCAGAAAATTATCCCTATACTCTTATTAACTGAAGAACTCCTCTGCTCAGAGGACTCGGGCTGCTTCATGGTGATTTGCAGGAAAATTTGGAGGAAATTTTATTTTCTAAGCTTAACAACAATGGCCTCGCTTTTAGTTTTTAAGGGAAACATCTTTTTGCTCTGTGGTTTACAGCACTTGGCAAATGAGGCTGGTAATTACCAGAATTTCTAAATGCAATGCTGACAATTGTGAATTATTAATGCTCAATGCCCCAAGAATGACAGTTAGATTAACATCAGCATTTTCGTTCTCTCCAACTTAAGTTTAGTGTTTTGCACCATATATCTCAAAAGGGATTTTTAAAAAGTACCACTCCCGCTTTACAAATGGGGAACCCAACTCCAGTAAGCCAAAACTCCTTCCTTGCTCAAAGCTGAAAGGACAAAGGGAGCCGCGCAGTTTGGGGCTGCAGGCCACCTGCAGATAGATCCTGGAGGAGGGAGGGATCCACCTGGTGCTGGAGTACCCAGGGTGGCATCAGAATTTTGTACCATGGACCAGGCAAGGAGGGCCCAGCGGGGCTTTGGTATAAATTAGCACCGCTTTACGCAAAAGCGAACAGAAGGGATTCACAGTTGACATCAGTCAGCTTTTACGCTGCCGTTGCCGCAGAATCTATGCAACGGTACGATTGGAAAGGAACCTAGTAGTAAGGCAAATCGAATTCTCACGTATCATCTAGGACAGGAAAGCCCTCACGCGGGTAAGTAGCGGCTTCTAAAAGAATGAAGGCAAAACAGAGCCCAAGGGCTAATGGGTTTGCTGACACCAACAAAGTGAGACTATCTCGGTGGTGGCCAGGAGAGGGCACGTCGTTCCTGTGTTGTCAGCAGGTAAGGGCATTCTGCCAAATACAGTCACCTGCAGACTGCATTTAGAGGAAGCTCCACCTTCCTGCCCTTGTCCCCAGTGTCCCTCCCAAATCCAGCTGTGGCGAACCTCCGGATTTGCCATCGAGTGAAACCTGACGTTCAACGTTGACTTACCTATTCCTGAAGTTTCCAGTGGTATGGCACGCAGAAGAGCGGGAACCACCTCAGGTTTCCATCTGCTTATGGAATTGTATCCGATTCCACCTATTTCAATATTTATTAGCTAGATCTTTAACAGAAGCCCCTTTCTGAGGAATGAAGTACCAGACAAGCAAGCAGGCCTCTGAGGACCACCACCTCGTCCTAGTGAACTGTACCTTATTGCTGTTGGGAGCAGCCAGGTTCTGCAGCTCAAACACACTGACTTCTCCTTTGCTGTCTCCTACGAGAAGGCAGTCAGTGTTCTTAGCAAAGAGTACAGACGTGAATTTCACTCGCGGGTTGGCAAAGCAAGAGCTCACAGGGTTCAAGCTGCAACCCAGCAGAGGCAAGGATTAATAGGTAACATTGCATTTGCCTGAGTGTACTATCATGTAAAGTCTAGCAGTAAAGCAGGCCTGATAAATGTTGCATGTTTTGCTTTTTATGTTCTAGATTAACTCAAAAACTCAGTAGTGAGGCAGTGTTTTGTTTCATCTCTACCAGGACAAAAATCCCTGCTGCTATTAATGAAGATACCCTGGTTGCCTAAAATCTGTCCTATTGCCTAATATGGGGGGTGGGGGTGAATATTTTTATTATATGAATAATTTGCTTTTTGCTACCACAGGATTTGGCAGGCCTCCTACTCCACTGCAGGCTTCATGCTGTCATTAATACTAAGCAGTACAGACCAGCAGTACAAGGCCACAGATTAACTAAGCTGCACATGAGATGTGCACGTACTTTACAGTGGTGGGAAAATGTGAGAGGTATCTGAACTTCTGATCATCTAAGCTTTATAAATCGTCCAAAGTAGCTCAGTTTTGTTATTTTTCCTTTTAACTATGGCAGTGGCAGAATTTATGATTTCTGGAGGAAAAAAAAGCAGATTTACTCTTTATCAGTTCCATGAGGCATCCAGCTCCTTCTCTTATAATCACAATTCTCTGGTAATTACCATCTGCTTTTACAAAATGAGTATTTCAAATTGCGGTACTTTCAATAACTAAGCAAGCAAATGGCATGGAGCTGTCAAGATCTGATAACAATATTGATTAGGCAATACTGTGTAGCCTTTGTGCCATTAAGTTTCAGAATCTTCTTTGAGAACAGTAATTACTTACGTGCTGGCACTAAGATCCCAAATTTCTACTCTGCTTTCATTCACTGCTGCAAATATGCAGGCTGATTTTGGAGACCACATAACGTCATGCACAAAAGCAGCGGTGGAACTGAAAGTTAGAATGGGCGTCTGTGAATCCTGGTGCCATAAAATAATGCTCCAGTCTGCAGAGCAGCTTAGGAACATGTCAGCGCTGAATGGATTCCAAGCAACTTTGTACACAGGAGCCTTGGTGTTTGGGAAGAAACAAAAAAGAACTTTGTGTTAGTCTAGAGCTACAGCCTCACAGGATGGTTTTTAATAGTGACCTTTCATGGAAATCCCTGACTGTCCTCTGACCTTAATAGCAAAACCAGCATTGTGTTACGTGTACCCATAGGAAATTAGGATGCAGCAGATGTGGTAGGACAGGAGAGATCTTAGGAATAAAAAGCATTCAGCTGATTCTGTCCCTTCACCAGTTGTTAGGAGAAGCTGATGCTGAAAAGGCAGCTTCTTGGATGAAGCAGAGACTTCCAAAAAAAGAAGTGTTGTTAAAGTTCTGCCATCTTTGTCTGAGGTAAGACTATTTAACTGTGGTTAGCAGGACAATCAGATTACTGATCGTTTTCTTAAAATAAAGCCAGAACTAAAGCTTTAAAGCAGTTTATAGTACAAGTTTTAATAAATTACTTTAAAAAAAAAACCTTATAGCGTAGAAAGTAATCCTGTAAGACTGTGATGCTTTATGCTGCGGGAATTCATTGCTAATATGAAAAAAGAAGTTTAGGCTTCTTTTGTTGCAGATGTTCTATTTCATAAATATAAGCAAAGAAACTATTACATTTGTGAACTTAACTGAGCAGTTTCTGCTGTCATTACTTTTTTTAATGTATCACTCACCTTATGGCCTCTGTATGTCTCTAGAAACTGCTCATTGCATGAACAAGAACACTTGTGGATATGACCCTCTTCTGTCCCAGCAAGATAAAAATTAGTATCCTGAAAGAAAGGTAAAAGTAGCCTATGCTGGATTAACGTAGTTACCGTTCATCCAAAAATCTATAAAGGACCAGATGAGTTTGGCAGTGGCAGTCCTCTGAAGAACTAAGGTGGAGTTGCCAGGATGTGGTGTGGTGGCCTGCTTGCATGTCTGCTGCTGCAGCGGTGTATGTGCAGTAGATACAGTGGTGCCAGAATGTATGAGATTTGCTATGTGTGTTCTCCATCTACGCAGAGCATATGCTGCGATTTTTGACTCCTGAAATCTCGGACTGTCTGCGATCCACGTGGACAAACACATGAATTCTTCAAATGCTCTGTGGACAAAATATTCAGCTGGATAAAGAGGAGAAGCACAGCCATCTAAGTCCTGGACTCGGAAGATGCTGAACAGTCAAATTCTCACTGATTTGACCAACACACAGAGGAAAGCTACTCTAGGATCTGGCCCAGAGCAAATGTGAGTAACGTGGCTGAAATGATAGAGTTGTTCACATACAGGGATTACTTGCTTGGTTTACCATATCATCCATTTTTGGTAAAACTGTTATTAGCTAAGAAGCAATTTGTTTCAGAACTAAATATGCTTTAAATACCAGTGCCAAGTCCTAGGCTAGTGTGTATTAAAGTAGCTCCAGCTGAGGATCTCACCCCTGCTGCACAGTATTCCTGGATAATACTTTAGCCAAGACGGACTTTCTGAGCCTACCTTTGGATGGAAGTCAAAGCACATTCCAGCTGCCTGTTGAGATATCAGAACTTCTCTTTTCCTTTCTTTCTCACCTGGTAATTTCTTCTTCTCGCTTTCTGTTCGCTTTATTTTCATCAGATCTGTGCAAATAGCAAGAGTTTTTGTCAAACAGGTATGTGACAGGGCTACGAATAACTCATGCTTCTTTGGAATGCTCAACAGCTCTTAAATGTTTTGTGTATGATACCTGGTGTAAAGAATGTCACCTGAAATAAAATGAAGCCATTGCAATCTCAGGTATTATCCCTCTGCAGAAAAGCTGCAGGGAAAAATGCTTACCAGTGCAATCTAGCCTTTTCTGTATAAACCACTCGGTTATTCGGCCGTCTGCTGAGATACAGATTAATCTCTCTTTTTTGCCATCTCCTGTTGCACCTCTGTCCTGTTCCACCCACCTCAGTTGCCATACAGGACCTGTATGTTTATTTGAGGATTCACTGGGATAAAAGATGCACATGATAAATTGTATATGAACAAAGGCAAGGCAATATATTTGAAAAATAATTAACCTTCCACTTTGTAATGAACGTCAAGTCTTATGACAGAAATGTTGTTTAGCTTTTCTTTAAAAAAAAAAAAAAAAAAAGAATATTGGCTGTTTTCCCCACCGAAAACGTTTGATACTTAACTTCAGGGCACTGTTTACGGAGCTGCCCTTGGGGCAAACGTCTCTCTGATCACCGTCCACCCCCGCCCCTCATTTTCTTCTTAATTCCTGCTTATTCCTCACCTATTCTGATGTTCTCTCCATTTGTGGCAAGTGCAATCAGTGAGAAAACACCAAGAGCTACCATTGGTCTCCCATAAGGATTTATTATCTGGGGCAGGATTGTCCGAGTTAGTACACGGAGTATAAAATGTTACGTAGTGGTAACTTGCTGCATTTTCTTAAAAAGTCAGAGCATAAATCTCATTTGTTTCACCTTTCCAATGTGGGGAACTTGCTTTGTATGCACAGCAACAGCGCAGAGAGTTTCATACCCCAAATAAGGACCAGAGGTGTTAAAGTAATGTAAGCGTTTATCGGCAGAAATAACAATAGAGGATGATGGCAGTGCAGAGAGAGAATGGCAGTGTCTGAGGATTTGGCTGTATCGGTGTAAATAGGTGGAACGGAAGAAGTCTGGTTGGCCCACTCTGGCCCTTCCAGGCATTTATGCACTATCATAAATTTTTGCATCTGCACTTTTGCTCCAGCAACTTCTAGTATTCGAGAGTATTGTTTATGTAGGAATTTCCTGTCAAAACTGGAAGATACTGATGAAACTTGGAAATGAAAAAATTGTGCAACTTCCGTAAGCATTGACAAGTCTTTACTTATCAAGACTGTTACTGTTCCTCAGCTTCTCAGCTGTGGATATTCTTTTCTTTGTTATCTGCTAAGACGTGACCAAGGTGGGAGGAGATGGGAAATCATAGCCTTACCTGCTGTCCAAAAGTGCAGCGTCGTTACAACTCCGTACATTATAGATTGTGACAGAACCATCATACATTCCAACTGCTAAAAGATTTGGGCTTGCCATTGAAAAGTCCAAAGCAGTAACACCATGCTCACACCGGAAAATACGCTCTGGCCACTGACCAGTAGAAAAATACAAGAGTGTTTTAAGTTAGTTTCTTAATCTACCTCGGTCTTCTCAACGCTGGATACTCAATTGCCAGGCTCTGCTGTAAAGTTCAAGTGCTGATGACTATAGTGACTACTTCTAGTCAGGAATTAGGTACTATATTCTAAATGGTGCAGTTTATTTCTTGCTGCAACTGATAAAATTAGGAAAAAATAAAGGCCATGCAGTAATATGACACTGTAAAATAAGTTAGATGGGCCTACTCCAAACCACATACCTAGAAATCAAGTTCCCTAGGATACAGCTGTGTGAGTACAGTGTGAGGTTTTTGTTTGATTTGTTGTTTTTTTTTTTTAAAACAAACTTGGCATTTTGGAAAATTTCTCTGGTTGTTTTCTATCTTGTAATATGAAAGTAAGTTCCTTTCCGATTACAGAAACCTAGCTGAAGATAAAATGCAATCTAACATACTTCGGGTAATCTGTAAGCCACTATTTTCATGTAATTTCTCCATGTAACCAAAGAACTGATTCAGCTCTGTTAGAAGATTAAATCCTTAAAGTCACTGCACCAAGCTCTTCAAATGGGAAACAGTAGAGTGTTAGTTTGCAAAGAACTGTATTTCAGCGTGCGTGCCAGGTCTTATTTCTTAATGTTAGGGCCTTGAGGACTATGGTGACATGAGGGAATCACAAGAGTATTTGATTGTTGTTGACGTGATAAATATGCATCAAAAACTTGACTCTGCATGACTGAAATTAGTCTAATACACAATTTTGGCCAAGTGAAGTTTGTAGAACAAATCAAACTAAAGTTGTGTAATCTGATGGCAATCAGATGGTTTTTACTGTGTCATTTTGTAACTGAGATTTCCAAGATTTTTTTTAAAAATAGCTAGTTTAAAAAGGATCACTTTTCAGATGGATATGTAAAGATGTAAATGTTACATGTATGAAATCTGCTGTCTTTTTGACAGTATTATGAGAAGTTAATTAGATAATTATAATATAAATTTTTAATATTTTTGCTTCAGCCTAACAGAATTTCATGGTACACCAGAAAATGCATTGGAAAAGATAATCCTTAACTTTAAAATACAGATATTCTCTGTAATGAGAGTTTGGAAGTATTGAACAAATGGTCTATAGATTTTGAAAAACAAAAGGTAAATGGATTTATTTTCACATTTGCTGTGCTCAAGACTTTTCCAGTCTAAAAAATAATTTCTACACACCTGGGTCTACCCACACTAAAAACGAAACAGATTTACAGTCTTGGGTAGGTCGCTCTAGGGGTGGGAAATGGGATATAGACCTCTGCATTGCTACGTTGCCTAGGATAGAGTGGTACTACCTGAGAGTTGTAACCACCTGTTGGTTGTTTGGTGGCCTGTGTGCAATGAGTTTAGGTCCTGTGAACAGATGTCCCTGTCACCAAACCACCAGTACAGTCAGCACCTCTGTTGCAAGTGCCAACTGAGAGGATGGACAGGCACAGAAACCAAACTGCTTCCTGCAGGCTCTTTCTTTGGGTGAAAATTTAAGCACATTACTAGGTACTGCAGTCGGAATCAATTTTCCAGAACCGTGTGGTTTGGGCTGGCAAATTCAGCCTTACTGCCTAGGTCTTGTTTTTTGAAACAGGAAGAGGGAAATAAATAAAGCAGAAATAGTATAGCAGAAAAATGCATTGAAGAAAAAGAAAAACTGGTTGCTCGTTACCATGGGGTTCTTCAGTGACCAACAGCAAGCCAAGCCTTTCTTCTGTTCTTTACAATCAAACGCTCCATAACCAACAGCTAAAAGATCCTAAAAGCACAGATTAACAGAAATATTTCAGTTTAACTTGATGTTCACTTGTATATTTTTAAAAGGCAACTTTCTGCTAACAGTGACTCTCAGTGCAAAGTCTGGAAAAATAACGCTCATGTCATATGCAAGTAGAATAACACGCAAGAAGAAAAGAATTTCAGAACTTCTAGGATACTGGAAACTGGTTCAACTAAAAGTGCGTTCACAGTCACTACCAGTTGTTTTTGCAATCCCCCCTCCCTGGCCATCATAAAAATATGTCCCTTTCCAGAGAAGAAGATGCATTATTCTGTAACTACATTTTGACGTGCAGTATTTAATGGAATATGTAATAATACTTCTACTTTTCTCTCTCAATGTTAGCTGTAAAAGGAGCTTCAGTGACCACTTCAAACTCCTAGCTTTTAGCTCTCTACAGTGGGGTCCAATGAATTCCGTTCATTCCTTTCCATAAGTAGAAGTACGAAACAGCAGCAAGACTAGTCTTCCAACTCCATTAATTTTTTTTTTCCTACACACAAGTAGTTCATGAAACTCATAGAAATGAAACACTTTAGAAGTAGGTATTTGCTCTCTAATTCTAAGACTGAAGTCTATAAATGTGTCCAACTTTATAATAACCTGGGGATCTGATGTACTAATAGTATGAAATGGTCTTTATTTTCTCTCCTTTTTTCCTTTGGGGCAATCTTACTGATTTTATGTTTCTCATCCTACCTGCTTTTTACCTTCCTTCCATTCATTATTTTTTGCTGTGGTCAGAAGAGAGCTCTGTTGGAAAAACTGAGCCTTATATTACTCTGAAAGTGGAGATGTCTGAGTCATTCTCACCTCCACCAAAATTGAATTAAATAAACTCAGGCCGGCTGCTTAGAAATCTGTGCCTGTTATTATGCACCTTATCCTTAAAGTTTGATGAATGCTGCTTTCTTGGGAGATTACTGTTAGAAAAAAGGTGTGGTATCTAAACTATCATGAATAAACTCCATCAACGGTGGTAAAGTTTAGTAGTAGGGGTTTAAATTTCAACACCCAATTCTATGACAGACCAAGTCTATTATCTTAACGTTGCTCTTCAGGTGACCACCCATGGTAAGCTGGACCAATTAAATTAAATTCTGGACCAATTAAAGCTGTTGTGATACATTTGTAGGAAAAGCCTAGTGCAGCTGTCCAACCTGTAGAATAACGTAGCAATATTGTTATACGGAAGGACAAAATACAGAGAGTGGGAGGCAAAGACAACCTACCTCACTGTAGGGATGAATCCATCTCTCCGAGATCCCTCCCAACAAAAGTTTATTTACACCAACAATTGCTTGTACCATTTTGTAAACAGCTAAGCAGAAGCAATTTGTTAACTCACTGGGTTTACTTTGCTCCAAGCCATACTGCTCACACTGTGACCATTAGTTAAATCACATATGTATGACCACAGCCATTCCAGTCTGGGAGGCACAATTTCTTCTCGGGTTTTACTTAGATCTGACAGAATTGGTGGGTCAACAAATGCATCCTTCTGCTCTTCCTTATCCTTCTTTTCCTTGTCACGCTCTTCCTGTTTAGCTTCTTTCACTGCTGCTACTGTACCACTAGTGTCTGATGTAGCATCAGGATCTAAAATGCACAAATATGGTAGAGCCTGAGTAGTAACATTTCACTCATCTAACTCCAGTCATTCACAACAGAAGAAAAATTTGCCCTTTAAGCAAATATTTTGCAGCAAAAAAGAATGAAGATTTGAGGGATTAAGACACCCTAACTTCTAAAACTGTGGCTAGAATGTTGATAGGGTCAGGGAAGATGGCTGGAGCAGCCTGTAGTGGGCCAGTTATGCTCCAGGTGTTCGAGTGGATTTAGCTACCCGGCAACAAGTTATGAATTTATGTCCACCCCCCCCCACCAGGAATGTTTCTAATCTCTCATATTTAAAAAATTGTTTAGACAGGGTTTTTTTTTCAAGTTAGATGCCAAATTTTAAAAAGCCACACTTATGCATTGATGCTGTATCACTGTAGCTAAGTTACATGACACTGTAGTAAGTTGCTCATTTCTTGGGGAAAAATGAAGTGGAGAGCATATTTTTAGACTGCGCTTGCTAAGTACTTTTTGGTTACTCACGCCTTTATTTTATGTAATGTGCAAATCATAAATTGATCTCAGATCACTGTTAACAAAATAAGAACACCGTAACTGCCATATTGTCGGAACAAAAGTCCTCCTGGCCAGCATCATGCTCCAGCTGTAGCTAGTTCCTGAAGAGTGACAGAATATAACAGGTTCATTGCCTGAGAAACCAAAACTCTCCCTGACATGAAGAGGTACAATAGAATAAAAGCAGTAGGAATCTGCCTTTTGTTTTTTAATCCCTATGTTAACTTGAAATTCCTGTAAAAGGTAAAGTATTACTTAGCACTTGAGTCCAGGTAATGCCTCTTACAGTCTGCAATGGATGTACTTTATGTTAAACACTGAACATCTATCAGGCTAAAACTTCTGTTTAGCATCAGACTCCTTATGAAATTAAAAAAAAACAAAACGTAAAAGACTTTCCAGTACAAAAAATGGTTGGAGAAGTAGCAGAATTAATCTGTATCTTATCTGTCAGGAAACAAGTTTGACTAATATTTTGAGTAAGTAAGTCTCAGTTTGTGGTGCTAAGGGGAGATGAGCCAGCTCAGAACTCATTTATTCAATTCTTCCACCAAGTATGGTAGGGATGTCTGTTAAAGTGAGTGTAAAACTGCAAAGTTCATGTTGACATCTCATAAACTC
Source organism: Pandion haliaetus (assembly GCA_013401275.1). NCBI lineage: Eukaryota > Metazoa > Chordata > Aves > Accipitriformes > Pandionidae > Pandion > Pandion haliaetus. The sequence continues at coordinate 7,964 of VYZV01035729.1, read as the reverse complement.
TCTCCTTTCCTTTGTCTATTTCTTAAATGACTTGTCATCTGTAAAGATGTTCAATGAGGGACATAACTCCATGACTTTCAATAGCATGCAAAGCCTTGTGCTGAAAACAGGGTAGCCAATAAGAAACAAACCTATAAGGACAGGAAACTGCCGATAAGCTGCAAGTTTGGGTTGAAAAATATTCTCCATTAGAATCCTCTCCATGAAAAATAAATTCTGCTGAAAGTTTTCTGATGTTAATATAGCTTCTGGATGGCATTCCTCCTCTTTGTGGATTCTGGCAAGAACAGGGCTTTCTGAAATCATTATAGAAGAAGTTGTGCTGCCTGACAACAGATAGTATGAGAAACAACAGTTTTAGCATGATAACACTTTGCACATAGAATTCAAGGGGGTAAGAAGCCGCCTCCTCCTCCACCTGCAAAAAGCATACAAGAATCTATCATGATCAAAAAATACTTACATTATTAATTTTTTCTTGCTTTAATTTTGTTTTCCTTTATTGCTCAAATACTCAGTATGATGAGATACTTCTGGAATGTTTCACAAATGGTGTTTTGCCTCTACTGTCCTAAGTAACTTAGTACCAGCTAACTTTGCCACTATTTATCTTTATTTAAGATCATTTGTGATGGCATTGTACAGAAAAGGCACCTTGGTGCAGACCTGTCCAAGATTCTTTAGCAAACTCTCTTTTAAGTGCAGACAGGCAGACCAAGCATTTTTCTTCATGTAGTTTTCACCACACAACATAGTGACGTGCATGGTTTAGAAGGATGAAAACATGGCAGAAATGTAAATCTGGAAAAAATGTTACCTCTGTTGGAAGAGACTGGCATAGTCTGATTGTGCTCTTTAGTTGTATAAGACTTGCTGCTTTTCCCAGTTGTGGCCCTGCTACCTTCTGCTTTTGATGTAGATTCTATTTCTGAGACATTAAATGAATCGTACAAGTCCCAGGAAGTGACCAGCACCCCTAGAAATGAATTACAGTGTATTACACAAGTGCCTTGTTTCGGTAGGTTATTAAAAGGACAGCTGAGCAAAGATTTACTTTTTGTACTACACTCCCAACTGTTTGGCAGAGGGGCTTTGAAACCAACTGAGGGTCGGACAAGGCTGTAGCAACAGCTGTTGTGCGATTGCAGCAGCTGCATCAGGGTCTTCTGGGTGTGTGGCTTCCCTTCAGCAGTGAAACAATGCTCCGTAACCTTGCCTTTGTGCACTCAGCTTTTCAAACCTGGGTTGGAATAAGCCCTGCTGATGCTCAAGGCACACAGAAAAGGGGAAGGTATGTTTTCAAATCAGATTAATATCTATTTTACTTCTTCCCCCCC
>VYZV01035728.1:140440-170940 GCA_013401275.1 Pandion haliaetus | reverse complement strand
GGTCTCTCCACAGGGAGCGGGGGCGGGGTTTGGAGGCGGGGCGGTCCCTCACCTCAGGGGGCTCGCTGGAGCCGAGGACGGCACTTCTGCTCGGGTCCGTTCACCTCCTCTCGGCTCAGCTCAGCTCCTCTCCGCTGTAGCCTGTCATTTTTCTGGGCCCCATTGCGTCTGGCGTGTGGGAGGGAGAGGGTGCGGGAGACCTGACTACGATTTGACGTTGGTCAGCTTTGACCAAAACGGGGCCTCAGAGCCGTGTGGCAGCCAGTCTCCCCGAAGCTGAGAGACAGGTCTAATGGTGGCCACTTCTACCACTCCTGTGTCCACAGTTACTGTATTCGTGATTCATCCCTGCTTAGTCCTTCTAGTATTTTTTCATGGAGTTTATGTCCGTGAATTTGCCTAATGCCTTTTTGAACCTGCTGATACCCCCCAAAACTTAACAAGGCAACAAATTCCAGAACGTCAGTACCTGCTGCTTAAAAAAGCACTTTCTTAGATGTCTCCTCCCTCTCCTAATCCCCTCAAATGACCCTCACTCTAGCATTGCAGGATTTGGTGAATACCACCTCTGCATTTACCTTACCTGTGGCCTTCGTAGCAATTTAGAAACCACCAGTGTATTTCCCTTCAGCTTTGTCCTCTCCAGATTGGAGAGTTCCAAAATTTGGCCTCTAAAGCAAGTGCTCTGTTCCCTCAATTATTTCAATTGCCCTCCTCTGTACCGTCGCTGCACCTTGCTTGAGGTGCAGAGACAAGACTGCACACAGATCTCAAGGTTTTCTACAAACCCCTTGTTTCCAACACCCTTCCTTACGATGCTCCCTGTTTTCTTGGCTCTTTGGCTGCTGCTGCCCGTGGAGCCACCAGAAAGCTCTTGGCAATGATTGCAGGACCTCTTCCACATTGTGAGGGCTGGTTCTGGGTCGAGCATCATGTAAACTTTTCACTAACACTTTGAGCGTCCTTTATCAGCCGCTCCTCGAGTTCAGCCATCTTCGTTTCCTGTTTACGCTTTGTGTGCCATGTTTTTCTGGGCTTCCTTACTTGCCTCGCAATAGCCTCCTTAACTTTCTCATTGAGTCATGCAGGGAGGAGGTTTGGGCCACTGTTTTCTATTTGTGTCAGACATTTTACCTGGGCTTCTCATACACTGTTTTTTAAGCCTTCTGGGTATTTGCAGGCTTCTTGCTTTTGAACTGCTCATTTAGAGTTTTCTGGCATTTTCCCCCATTTTTGCATAGGTCATTCTTAAAACGGAGTATCCGTTTGCTTTATTTGTCTTGCTCTTACAGTGTTAAGCTTAGTTATATTGTGGTTGCCACTATGGAGCAGCTCACCCACTAATAGCTCTTGAATTAGATCCTCTGCCCTGCTGAAGACTAAAGTCAGAATGGTGTTTTTTTCTTGTGTTTTCTAAGGGCAGTTACTCTGGAAAGAAATCATTTATTGCATCCAGAAATGTTATCTCTACATTTCACCCTGATGAGGCAGTGACCCAGACCGTATGTGGGTGGCTGAGACCTCCTACTACATGTCCTAAATGTGCAGCTTCTCTAATCTCACTTAATACAACTGTTGAAATGAATCAACACGGGGAAATGAGCAGCCTTGCAGCTCAGCACAGCTAAGACTAACTTGCATGAGGTTTTCTAGCTCGAAATCAGCACCTGTATTGCCTGCAAAGTGCATTATGTTGATTTCTGGTATAATGTGGTCTGCGCAAGACACTTTTAAATTAAACCCTGACCTGGCAGTGAGTTCTCATGGGTAAAAAGAGCTGTAGTGTTGAATTCCTCCCCATCAGATTACAGCCTGATACGCAGCTGCAATTTTGGCTAGCTGAAGTTTTCAAATTGTCTTGCAGATAAAGTGCATTGTGTCTTTCCAATGGGGAAGGAACAAAAGCATTCACTAGCTTATTTCATAAGACTATGCTGTTTCAGTTCAGTTACCAAAATCAACTTGTCCTACAGTAGTATTTTGGAGTCCTGTGCTTCACGGTATTTTTTTTTTTAAATTTCATAATTATCAGTGTTACTCATGTAAAAAATACCTGAGTAAAAGCAAATTTTAAACACCTGGAAAACTTTATAAAATTCTCCTGTCCTGCGAGCAATTCATCGTACATGGAAGAAGACACATCCGATAAAAGATTGTCTGTCTTTTGTCTATCAAATTGTCTATCTGGATTGCTGCAACTAATGCCTTCAGTTGCCTGTGTGACCGGTTCCTCTCCCTCTTTCCAGACTCACACGCATACAATGTCCCACCTCCCTCATGGCCTTTCACAAAACCTACATCCCCATCTGTTTAGCTGGGCAAGCAGGACTATGTGCTCATCTTGTAGCTGGTTTGGAGCTACGTGCGTGCTGGCCAGTAGCCACCGCTCAAAAACAGTGAACAGCTCAATGGGACCAGCCTTCGGGCATGGTCAGTGCAGGAAATAATTTATTCCTCTTTCTACTCAGACATGGAATTTTCCTGGAAGTTTTCACCACGGATTATCATTGCAGCCTCCATCCTATCTCTGCTTTGTCAAATTTGGTGAAAATTAGCCTGAAGGTTCAAATGTTATCAAGGAAAGGAGGAGGGGAACAGATGGACGAAAGAGGAGTTGACAGACAGTATGATCTCATAATCGCCACTGGCATAGGAATTCAGGCTAGAATTGAAATATTTTAGGGCAGAACATTGTGCACTCAAAATTCTCATTTTGAAAGAACAAGCCTCTAATGTGAAACAAATTTTCATTTGTTACAACATTGATCTGCTTTTAGAGCAGAGATTAAACAACAGCCTTCCCCTACAAACAAGCTACAAGCATAGCTTCAAAATTTCTTACAGACCCTTTCCCCACCCAACCACAAGAGTTTGCTTTTGCAGCTCCTTATGGATCAAGATTGTTTTTCTCTGATTCATTTTTTTCTTGGTTGTCTTTAGTCAAAACATAATTAAAGGCTTACCTTACCCTTTTTTTCCATTCTAGGAGCAGTTGTTTTGCATCTGTGTCTGTGAACCGGAGAGGTTGCTTAGATAGCATGTTGCCTTTACAAGCCATTTTATGGTGGATTCCAGAAGATTAAGACATGGACGTTTCTGGAAGGATGTCTGCAAGCTCTGCACTATTCCATCAATGCCATGTTGCATTTGTTCCACTGCAAAACCTGACATTGTTGTTCCTGATACCTCAGAGAGAAGCTATCAGTTACTCATTGGCCAAGGCTGTAAAAAACAGCCAAGGCGTGCAGTTACCACCATATAGGCATTGCAGCTGGCCAGTATAAACCCTCCCACTGGGATACATCTGTCAGGTGAAAAACTCTTATAAAAGTGGTTTGCTTATTACTGCTTTAGGGATTGATTTGGTTTGGTTTGGTTTTGTTGTGTGAAAAAAAACCACAACACATGAGAAGACACAGAGATGTTTTTAGCTGATGAACTGTAACTGTATAGAAGGTTTTTCATTTTGCATCATACTGCACATCTGCTAGCAGCAGCAGGATGTTATAAGTCCCTGCTGCAGATTGCTGGAGTAGCAACCACTCTTTGGGAACACCTTGTCCTAAAAGGTAATTCATTGCTTTAAGCAAATTTATATTCTGAATTAAGGACAGCTTTTAAAGTGTCACGTGAACTTTTATTATAACGAAGTCAGAAGACAGGAATTTGGCACCAGCTTGCTTTCTCTCACAAGCATATGTATCTTCTCTCTAGAGGAACAGTAGATTTCATTCTGAGACCTTGTATTCCCAGAAAAGCAGGTCAAAGTGATTAGTTTTCTGGCTTTGTTGGATTCAATGCCATAACTATAAAAGAAGCATCTACATGTTTGGGCTAACTACTAATGTATTAAGACACAGGATGCACAAGGTTATTTTTTTCCTAGAGAATTGTATGTCTACTCCTCTGACCCTATTCTGGACTAAAACCCCAAGCGGGGCTGATCAGCCTGGCTGTCGGCAGATGGGTTTTGTTCGTGAGAAATTTAACCTTAATGTGGGAACGTACGCTAGGACTCAGGAGGGGCCTCGGCAGGGACTGTGAAGGACCAGCCTGATCCCTCCCACTTCCTTGCTCTGCTCCCCCTCTCCCAGCGAACTCCCGCCGGCTCCTCTGCAGCTGGGCAGTGGTTCCTTTGCACAGCAGTGACACAGGAGAGCAAGCGTTCGGGTGGCTTTTACAGAGCTGCCTCCTCAGCCTGGGGAGTATAAAATCATAGTGGGCAAAAGGAAATCGGCCTCCTACCAGCAGCAATCTCCGCTCCTCCAAACCCAGCTCTTCTGGCAGCAGTAATGCCAGCCCTCCATTCCTCCGCTGTCCGCCACGCCATAATCATACCTTTCTTGCCATGCCACGGTCCTTAAAAACACTGAGTAATTCACAGTTTCTAGGATAATAATAACCGAGAACTTTGCCATCGAAACCACTTTAAACTACCTCTTTTAGAGGAAGCTGATGGTTATATCATCATGGATTTAATTATAATTTAAGGCTCTTTTCCATTTAAATAGGCTTTGACAAAACATTTTCATCCTGATGGGCAAGGCAAGCTTCTGGACTTCTAATATTAAAGTTGAAACATTTGTCATTAGCAAAATGAGGAAGCTTACTTTTCTTATAAACAAATCATAAGACATTAAAAATGTCATAAAAAAAAGCTGTACAGGTCATAAACTGTATAGGATTTACAAAAAGAGTGCTACCGCATTTGTCGTAATTCTGTTACCCCATGCAATTCTTCCTTGTGCTCAGAAAAGTGATGTTGTCCCAAAATATAGCACTGCTAAAGGTTTATTACAGCTTTTTTCCTGTTGGAGATTAATTTATAAGTCAGTAATGTGCTGGGTTGTATTTTATGCTTACTCTGTGATAGTAGTAATTTCAAAGAAAGCTGTGATTAAAAAGAGTTTACTATACTTTGTGCATGAATATTTTTACTGATTAAGCAACTCAGCTTATTTGAATCAAACATAAACAAATCAACAAGCTACTTGCCATGATTTCAACTTAAAACTACTATGTCTATATTTTTAAGGCATCGCTGTATTTAAGTGCAACATGCATGACAAACTGAAACAAAAACCAGTGGATGTCACACAGTACAGTTGACAGTATAACGATGCAATTTGCAAAAGCATTTCAGTTCTGTCCCTCCTCTCATCTCTCCTAGTAACAAACGAAAATGCTCATTTTTGTCTGGCTGTACATCACTTGTGATGTGACTTTCATATTCGACAAAATACACATGCAGAACTTGTAGGCTGCCGTTTAACGCTTTTTTTTTTTTTTTGTCTTGTAGAGAGCTGGAATGATTTCAAGTATAATTACTTGGAACAGACACTAATGCATTTCAATTTGCACTTTGTTTTACAGGTTGGTTTGATTTGAGAAATGTCATAGTGGAAATTTATACAGCACCCATGGTTAGAGACAAATAACATTAATGACTATTGGGGTTGCATTGGGCCAACATATGTAAAAGAACTTTAGTTTAAATAGCACTCCAACCTTCATACCATACTATTAATTTGAATTGCTAAAACTCAGTGAGCGCCTTAAGAAATAGTCATTAAGCCTATATGTAAAGATTTGCAAAGAGAAGAAACACTATACACAAAAAACAAACGGTGAAAAATTAAAAAAAAAAAGAAAACCGCAACAAGAAGGTATAAAAATTTGTATTTATATTATGATGAGATAATGATACAACACAATACCCTGTGCTACAGAACATAGCAAGCACCATGTATGCACGTACAAATGAACCTGCTCAGTAGAATACACCTCAATGACTATGAACCTTTGGCTCTGGAACCCAGTGGCTCTGGCACAGAACCCACTCACTGACAAACACCTTTAGGTAACAATTTGACCGGTAAGCAGCAGAAGGCTCTCTGTCAGTGCTTCACATGCACAAAAATTTTATCACTTAAAAATCCATATTGCACAGACCCTTTCAATGACGTAAATCGTGTGTAACCACGTTCGACACCTCTCATGCAAAATGGAAGGAAGAAATAATGAAATTGGAGTGCCTTCACTCTGCTTTGCCAACGGGCGAATCTCTAGCTGGATGTGCCTCCCCAGGAATCCTTTGCAGGGGTTAATTTACAATACTTCAAGTAGAGAGAACTGCCAAGGTGACCGAATGGTTTATGGTCTTTTCCGTGTCATATATCCCCTTCATTTTCATTCTAGATAGTTACACCACACACTTGGATGTTTCTTTTGCAGCTACAGATTAACAACAGTGCGTTTAGTCAGTCACTTAAGCAAATTGGCTCATTTTCATCGCTGGTGAAATTAATTTCTGATGCATTTGCCCCATTAGTATTTGGAGGGAGTATAGCTCTTCCTTAAAGAGCATCTGAAGGGATTCAATTCTCCTTCCACCAATTTTGGCAAGTGCAGGTTAGTGGATTAAGTATCAACACTGTTACCGGCTCTTACCACACATGACCAATGGCCTCTAATAGGTAAAAAATAATTAACGGATTTCTGAAAGAGTAATCTGGTTTGCAGACATTCTTTTATCAACACCATCATAAAACGAAGTGGATAAAATTAATATTGCTCAATTAAAAGCTCTGATGATGTGGTTCTTTTAAAAAATGTGTTTCTTTTCCACCGGGCTAATCTGCAAGGTCGAAAATTTTCACCGCTAATTACCAGTCTGCTATAAAGTTGGTAAATGGTGAAATAATCACTTGTCACAGTAGCAGGGACTGCTGTAAATACCTCCAAGAAAAGCAGAAGTACATCCTGCGGCTAAACACACCCCAGGGCTTGGAACAGGAGCAGGTCTGCAGGCAGAGCTTACGCACATGCAACTTCACCTCTTTCCGTTTCGCAGCTCTCTTCTTTGGGCATTTAAGTTCATCCACTGAAATGGGTTATACAGAGTATACAGTCGGATGCTCAGAATACTGGTATTTGTCACAGTAATTTGTTTGTAGGTCAATAGAAGTAACTTTTCTTTTTAATACAGAATGATGTTAGGCTGTGTGTGGTATAGCTGAACCCATACTCATCCATGTAATGAAAAATAACACTGTTTAAGGTCAGAAAAAGTCTTAATTCTTTAAGTTAGATGCAAGTTTTATTCGATTTTAATTCTTTTTTTTCCACCCCAAATCTTACACTAAGAAATTAGGATAGAAACTAACCTATAAACACCAGATGAAAAACTGACCTTCTCATGGATTTTGGGGGGGCCTTTTTATTTCTGCTTTACTCTGATAAAACTCACTCTGAACCGAGTTTGGTTTTTGCACAATACCGGATTCGGTCTCTGGGTAGCAATGTGTTGTAGAGTTTCTGCTGGCCAAACCCTGCTCTTTTCAGAAGATAACTAAGTTGGCTGCAATGGGCCTGGGGGGGTACAAGTTGGGCAGAGAGAGGATGGGTGTGAAGGAGGATTCATCCTCCCAATTGCAGTGGAGAAACTGCAGAAAAAGCTAACAATTTTAGGCTGGTTTTTTAATGCCTCTCTCCTGTGATGACAGTGCACTCACGGAGCCAGAGGAAGAACTAACCCAGGAGCAACAAAGGGGCGTGTATCCTCCCGAGACTTGAGTGCTGCAAGGGAAAGCCCTTCCTTTCTTCTCCCACCAGGAAACAGGCCAAACCTCTACGTCTCCATAAAAAGAACTTCTCGATGACTTCATCTCTCCAGAGCCCTTCCCACAGAGGAAAAGACCTAGCAGCTCTGTAGTCTTGCTCCTGCTCCTTTTCCTATGCGGTAGCTGCAGAGAAAACAGATTAACTGAGCAGTAGTATCTTCTCACCTGCTAGAAGCACGGTCAGGATGCAAAATGGCAGCACCAAGGCGGTGGCAGAGTTTAATCTCGCAGCAAGGAGTACGCTTTTTGCAGTCACATTGTGATTACAGATACAGTTGTGCGCGTGCGCACACGGATGCGCGCATGCATGCACACTCGCGAAGCACACACACAAATACCCAGCTTAAAAAAATTAATAAAAATAGAACACTGTTTGCATCCGAAGGCACTATGGGCACAGGTAGCGCCGCGCTGGCTGCTCAGTAGCAGATGAATCACGTCCCTACAGGGAATGTCAGAGCCCCCATTGTCACCGCGGGTCGGCGGGGCAGGGCTCAACCGCAGCACTGCTCGGGGTGCAGGCGGCCGCCCAAACCAGCCGCCAAACCCGACACTTGAAACCATTGTGCCATTGCCTTCAACTGGGCTGCTTCTGTCCGAGCTGCAGGAAAGGGGGCTGTGCCTGAAAACAGCACCTTAAAATTGGGCTGCACTTGAGGGAGAATGACACAGGCAGCGTGGTGTCATTTTTCTTTACCGGCATAACCACCGTAGAAGCTGTAATAACTGAAAAAGTAAAAACAAATAAACCCTTTTTATTTCCACTCAAGATTATTCGAGTAATTTTTATTGAAAATATAAGATCTACAAAGCCATGGATACCCAGCGTGGAAGAACTCATTAAGTTAGCACATTCATCTTTAAAAGGAAAATTTCAGGTCGACCTAAGGTACAATAAGGTTCAATTTAAAATCTCATTTTTCCTTCTTTTAAGTTTCAAATCTCTTTTCATTAGGAGGTTCTGTGCAAGAGCTGCTTGTCATGAAAGGAAACACTTTACAATTCATGAATGTGTTCATTATATAATAAATGAACAGCAACAATATACTAGCCTTTTTTTTTTCCTGTTAACAGTCGTGTGTTAAAGTAAACTCTTTTTTTTTTTTTTTCCATGATTTGGAAATTAGTTACATATGCACCAAAGGAGCTAGTAATTTCTGCTGCTTGTCAGCTACACACAATGAGTATATTGCTGTGTGCTTTCCCCAACAATGAGGATTTTAGTAATATGCAAGGTGTATAGAACGTAATACCAAAACCTGCATCACAGAAAAGGTTAATTGTTTTCTTATTCAGCTGCCAGAGTTTATAACCTTAGGCCCCTCCCAGAGCCAAAGTAGGGGTGGCCGTCCATTAGGTTATGTAAATTAAACATATACGTTTTCCTTGTTGGCAAGTTCCAAGCAGTAAGCGAGAGTGCAAACAAGGATCTGTAAGCTGCCACAAAATGTATTCGGATTTCTACTCCGTGTTGTAAGAGCCAAAGGGAGGACACGTATGTCAGATGTTGAAAGAACAACTGAATCTTTGTTTTTGATCATTACGGTCAGTCTGTCATGAGGTCTTGTATCTGAATGCTAAAAATGGCACCACACTTGGACATCCCATAGCCTTACACAGTACGTTTGTGTTTCCCTAGCCACTGAGCACTGGTCTCACAGAGACCCTGACTTTATAAGCTAACAAAATATAGATTCGGGTGCTGAAGAATCCAAGGAAAGGCTTATACAAAGACAATTAACCCTCGCACCAAAACCTAATTTTATGATTTTACTTAAAGCCACACTGAATCAGTTGTGAGAGGGTGAAGATATAAATACACCTCTCTACTTCATCCGTAAGAAGGTGGACAACTGACCATTTGAACAGAGGGTCTTGAAACAAAGCTTAGGTTGTCCTTTAAACAATGAAAAGGAGAGGCATACATAAATGGTCACCAAGGCACAATATGACAAAGGTGAAGAGTCCCTGAGACTCTGGTCTGGGTCTGTACCATTCCCCTCCCTATACAAGTAAATGAGAACATTTAGGAAAATATAATACAAAATCTCTTACAGGAAATATAGACTACACTTGCTAAAATCACTTCCCTAAAAGTGTTTATAGCTTTTTTATTTTTTTCTTTTTTTCTTTTTTTTTTCTTCTGTTTTTTTAAAAGACCTTCTTTAAACAGATAATGCAAAGACTGGTCCATTTTTTTCTTACCCGGCAAGCCAAGCTCTAATGACTTCACTAAGCAGAAGTTGTATTAAAATACACCTTCATAGTATTGCTACAATTTGGGTAAATATGTTCTGAACAGCTTGATGAGTACTAAATAAACTTTGCTGTTTTACAGCATACATTTTAATTTTTTTGCACTTTTTTAAGAATAGAAAATGCAATTATAGTGTGCAAAAGAAAAAAAAAATTAATTATCTTCTAGCTGAATACTGTAATTTTAAGCCATGCCTTCCATAAAAAAATGTATTGACATGTGTAAATAGAAGAAAAGAAAAAAAATACAAGCAAACAGAGATTTCATTTCCTTGCAAGGAAAGATTAACTATCACAAACTGGATCACTTGCATTCTGTATTCTTCAGACAAAGAAATGAAAAAAACAATCCAAAAAACCACTGAAATGCTTCAAATGCCTTCCATTCCACGATAACAGGTTAAAATTGCAGTGTTGCTTTCTACTATTCCCGTTAACACGGATAGAATGATTTGCTGCTGTTTGGATATTGAATACAAAAAAGCAAAATAAAGTTGAGATCATCCCACATGAAGTCATTATTAGAGCTGGCTTTTCCCCCGTTTTGAAGTACAGTAGTGACTTTTAAATATGACCTTTTCTAAAGATCATCTGAGATTTGAAGATTTATCTGCTTGTTTCACCTAAACAAAGACTGCTGAAAGAATTTACTCTATAGAGCCCGCTACACAGCGTTCAAAATATTTTGGGTTTTTTTTCATGAAAAAATACCACAAAAAGTAGTTCTAGGTTTTTGTATCTCTGAATCACTAACACACTGTAGATTCCATTTATTCCTCCGTGTTTGAAAATGGTTTCTGCAAAATCAAAATAACTGTCAAACTCCCTTACGCCATGCTTCCAACAGTTTGAATTTAATACTTCTTGAATGGAATGACATAATTTATTTTCTTTAATTTGCAGTATGGCTACATCAAGCTAGCTTTAAGTCACAACTGTACCTAACCACAGTTCTCTGCAGCAAACCCATGATTTACAATATCTAATATTGTGGTTACAGTGCAGGGAACCGTGGGTAAGAAACCTCCATGTCAGAGTACTGTGATTGGGGTTTCCCGGAAGAGTGGCAGTTGACACCTCTGGAATATTCATATATAAGTGCTTCAGTCAGATGGTCCTGAGTTGAACGGGTAACTCAGGCACTATGAGAGCCTGGCATTCAGTCTGCGGGAATGTGTGTAACCTCCATCACTCGAACCGCTTTGCAAACTGTAGTGGTCTTCAGCATCACTGGCACTTCCAATACTGTCCATTTCACCTGGAGTAAATTCCATTCCTTCAATGTCTACTTCTAAAGAAAACATAAGAAGGCACATTTTCAGAAAGGCAGCGGTTGTAGGAAGTAATCATGGGCCAGTGTCAATCAACATTCAGGTGAAACCTGAATCATACTTCATTTTCTGTAATTAAAAGAACTGGAACAGTAATTCCTGAGGAAAGGATCATCTTGCCCACCTGAGAATTAAAATCCCTTCTGTCCTCATCTACATAAATATACTGCATGACATCAATACCAAATGCTATCCCAGAACTGTTCCAACCTGTGCATAGACACTGATTTTAAAAAAACCACCAACCCTCTAAGGCCATAATATTGCAGCACTGTTCATGGTAATTCCAACCTATACAGGTGTCGGCTAGTAGCAACCGTGGTGTAGCCATCTGTCCACCGGTAACTGCACCGTGACCGACAACTCATCTCCCATACGCCCTGAAAAAGTCAGCCTGTGCAAGTGTTCATGCACAGAAAAACTTCAAATGAGAAAACAGAAATGGTGACAGGCAGCTCAAAGAGCTCTGTCTTAAATGAGAACCAAATGTAGAGAACACTTGGTGATCGTTACACAGAAAATATTTTTAAATTTCACAATAAATGATGTGGAATTAATTTATTCACACAAATGAATTAAGACCAGTAAGATCTTTTTTTCCAGAAGAAAATATTATGCCAGCCTTACCAATAACAACACTAAAAATTCAGAACATTAGATGGCAATTGTTTAAAAAACTGGCAAAAACACATGCAGAATAAATAGCTTTAAAAATACACCCGTTAATAGCTTCAAAACTGATTAAAAAAAAGAACGTTTTTCAAATAATGTAAAAAAGATGCAGTAGTTTTTTTCTTCTGCAAATCGCATAATGGAACTGTTTTGTCTGGGTTTTGTTGAAAGCTTGATTTTGGTTCTAAATAATGTTTTCTTGCTTCCCTACTTCCTCTTTTCCTTCCTGCTCCTCCAACTCCCTTTGGGAAGCCCTCATTCAATTACCTTGTTCAGAATCAGTGGATATTGTTGATCCCATACTGTCAGTGCGGATACGCTCCATGCCCTGCACGGATAGCTGCTCCAACCTGCGTTTGAGGTAGCGGTGTTCCCGCTGTAATTGTTCTTTAATATTTAGAGCTTTTCGGTCCTGTTCTTCCAATTTCTTAAAGGGAGAGAAAGACAGTAAACTGACAGTTTTTACTCATGTTAAAATGTACGTAACTTTAGATCTTCTCCTAAACGGTAATTTTAAAGCAATTTAAATATTATTATTAATTAAAGTTAAATTTAAAATTTTAAATTTTTTGTTACCATTCTATAGAGGTCAGTACAATTTAAGCAGGGTAGGCCAGAGCTAAATTTGTTTCACAATAAGATACACGGATACAGGGGGGGAAATTCCTCAGAGACTCTCTTGCCACTAGCAGACGTTCCTCAGCTAAGACCAAATTATTGTTGCCTTGATTGTGGGGAACATTTAAATCATTTTGCCAGGCAAAAATGGCATCATCTTTGATAACTAGAGCACAGCTCAGATTTCCGTCAGAACGTAATGCCTCTTTAGGTGAAGTAAGAGACTTATCACCCTAAAGGAACCACTGCGAGCCTCCTGAATGCTCTCCCTCCTACCGCAGGCCATGGAAATTTTTGGCATTTAAAAAGCTTCATTAACAATAAGCAGTATTAATTATATATAGTAGGAGGAATTTACTAACAATTTTCTTTATTCTTGCATTTTTTTTCCTTTAACTTCTGCAGAGCAAATAGGGTAATTCTGTGATAACCTCCTATAAAATCAGTGGTATTAATCCAAAACTTCTCAGCAAACAGCCTGTGAAAGGATCCTTCCACACATCTACCTAAAATCTCTCCTCTGCTTGAATAAAAGAAGGTTTTAGTTTTGGAAATAAAAATAATACTTCACACCTGGTAAAATGTGCAGCACTGTTGGTCCAAATGCAGTAACAGAAATAGTATCTTTCAAGATTTCAACTGAACCCTCTTCCAAATCACTGATAGCCATTTAAAAAAATTGACTATATAATTAGGGAAGAAGGTGTAACAAGTATGATGGGATCAAAAGCAGGAAGGATACACAAAATCAAAACATCTTAGATTATTTTAAAAAATCATCTAACTGAGGAAGTAAATTACAGGTTGTAGCAGTAAAAGCACTGATAAGAAAGGCCAAATTTCTCTGTGAGCTGTGTTTACACGACCACTGAGATTTAGGAGATGTGCAGGGAGTGCATACAGCTGCTGACAACTCCTCCCTACCATCTGAATGAACCTATGCTTGGTTTTCTGAGGAGACGGGGCTGGGACAGTGCACAGCAAGCCGCAAGCAAAACGATTTCAGAGGTTTTGCTGCTCCAATGCAAGCCTGAAAGCAAAAGTATTTATCTTTGAAAAAATTCACACTATTGAATTGGGCAGTTTCCTGGCTGAATGAAATCTTACTTCTGCAGCCTCATGTTAAGCTCCCTCTCAGGCAATACTCTATGTAGATATGCATCATACGTGGATACACAATGTAATAATAAGAAAAGGGATTGGTACATCCATGTACACAACAAACCAAATGTGCCCAATTGACAATATTTCCTCTTCTTTTATTTTCCTGGCTGCAATCCCAAACTCTAACTACTATTTTAGGAATGAACTCAGTGATTCATATCCAGGAGATTCAAAACCATCCAATCTTTCAGGGCAAGTTTCAAGATATTGGGGGTGTGTGTGTGTGAAAAGTTCAAAACTAATGACTGTATTAGAAATGGCAGACAGGCATTGGCATGCTCTGGCAGTGCAGCGGAGAGGTAGCTGACCTGATGAAGGGGAGCAATTAAGTGGCAAGCCAGTTAGGGTAGGTTCGGTTAAAATCTTAAAAAGAAAGTTAAAACTTCAGTTTCAGTTTTCAGAAAATGAGTACTTGGTACCATGCACGATGGACTGGGAAAGAATCTGTTCCTAGCTTTTTTTATCAGCAGCTGAAATGGTAACTACATGGCTAATCTCTCACACTTGCCACTTGTAAAAACAGTTTTTCAATTTGTATGCATAAGCCCATGATAAGGGGGCAACACAAGACAAAAACCACATGCAGTGCCTTTCACGCACGTTAGCCTGAATTATAAACAAGAGGCCAAAATCTCAAATGGTAAAAGCAGGGGTTGCCCAGCTAGAGTAGATGTGCTTGTAAGAGCTGAGGAAGTAGCTCAGTAAACTTGTTCACAAGAATGGTTTTGCTTAAATTAATCTTTAATTCTTCATATGAATAACACTGCTTTCTGCAACTGCAGTGCATCTTAATGTTGTACAACAGCAGGCCGTTCTCCAAAATATTCCAAGATTACTGGCAGTGTTCAACCCCTCCTGACACTTTTCTTGACCTGCTTCCATATAACACTGAAAAAATGCCAGATGAGTAATTACAGTCCTGGACACAGCAGCAGCAGAAGCCTGTTCTTTAACTTTTACATTTGAATACCTGCTTGGCATATTTCTGTATATAACCCCATTCCCCTGAGAACTACAACAGTGAAAAAGGGAGTGAAAGTGTCTTTGGAGGGAGGAGGCCTGAGGAATAATTCCCTTCGAATTACCTGTGCAAATGTATAACCTGCACTGCTGCTGGATCACGGGTGAGATTTTGGCTTGGTTTTTGTTTTAAACTTGTTACATGAAACATGCAAGAGGAGTGGCGACTCACAGGAGATTGCATTTCATTTTTGGTTTCTTTTAAATGATTGCCAAATGCTCCAGGATCTGGTCATCAAGATGTGGAATGGGGATAAGGCTTACTAGTAGTTGTAAGCCCTTTGACTCCATTAGGTTTTTTTAATCATTAATGGATCTGGCTTTTTACATTCAAATCAATGCAGTACAATGCTACTTTGCTCAGTCCTTAAAAAAAATATATATATCTATTAACCAAAGAATAGCTTTGATACATATATATATATGTATTTATTTTCTTTAAATACAATGTAAACCGTTAGTAACTAAGCAGAAATCACAAAATCACCATTTCATATATCTGAGACTGCAGGGTAAATTGCATAACACAAAACCTTGATACTGTGACTGAAATCCTTGCAACTAGTAAAGGCCAATATATCCCGAAGATTGGACATACGGATATGGATTTTGTGTGAAAGTTAGTTTCCTCTCTATGGATACACATTTTGGAAGATTCTGCTTTAAAAGAAAAGAAAATATGGATGAATGTTTTTACCTTGATATGCATCTTAGCTCTTTTCAACAGACTTAGAGTGGTGTGTCTGGTGCTGTCCGGCCCGAGAGGCACAAGCTGTTTTAGCTGTTCCAAATATAGCCGGAGTTTAGCCCGCCTGAAATTATTAAAAGTGAAGAGCTTTGTAGTAAAGTTGCACCCGAACAGCATATCCTATATGCAAACACCATCTGTTTGCAGGATCTCTGTGCAGAACTCGATTCGACGGTGGCTTCCTTTCCCCTCCCTTTGGCAAAGTTTCAGACCAAAAGGTCACTTGAAATGCAGTAACGCTGCTTGGCACATTCAGATAGTAGTTTCATACCTACATTTCAAAGCAGTTTGCTCAGTCTGGGTAGTCCCATCTTAATGAAGGGGGAGCACGCTCAGAGATCTAAGAAATCCAGGCATGGCTGCATGGCCATCTATGGCTGGGTAAGGAAGAAAAACTGGGATTTCACTCCAACCCAGTGATTTTTGCAGGCAGAGGTGGAGCTGTGGGAGGGAGCAGGAAGGCTGCAGGCCCCGATTCCCCTCTCCCCCATTACCCCTGCCTGATACGGCAGGACATGCTCCTGCTACACAAGGCAAGAGCACCCATGCAGCTCTGCACAGCTCAGAGCTGCTTCCAGCCATGGTTTATCAATATATTGTAACCGGGAGGTCCTGATGCCCCTTCTCATCCCATCTACTGACCCACAGTCCCTCCGAGAAGGAGACATTCTGCCTCTCACTGTACAGCCAGGAGAACCTTTATTATAAACACACAAGAGAAAATACATCCAGCCATATTGTGTCCTGCCTTCTCTGCTACTCCTCTGCAAGTATCACTACTGCTGCTCTCAAGAATCTCTCCTGTACTAATGACATTAAATCTATCAGTAAAAAGAGGATAAACAAAGCGCTATTTCTACAGATATTTGCCTTCCAAACTTTGTCTGTCTTTGAGAAAGAAGCTGGCAATACAATAGTGCATGAAACAGTTGCTGCAACTATCCAAAACAAGGCAGCGACAAACCAAAGAACAGTGTGTGAGTGTGTTTCTACAGTTAAATCCAAAAGAAACTCTCTCCTGGTTTTAATGCACAGTTCTTGAAAAGGAATCCATACAGTTTTGCAATGAGATACAAATGGATGCGGAAGCACTTGCATGAGCAACATCTCTAATATTTTCCTTTCTGCCAGCCTGTTACAGATAGAACAAAGCAATGACCTGGAGCATGCCGACATCCCCCGCAAAGCAGTAATAATAAGTGAAGCGGATCAGAAGTGTGAGATGAATAATCATCTTTTTCAAATCTGCTCGATGCTGCATGAAGGAAACAAACTTTGCAGGAAATTTAATGCTTCTGGTCAAGAATTAACTTTCGTTTGAACAATCAGTTCAGAACCAGAATTCAGCATCAGTGTTTGAAAAGCAGCTGAAGAGGATTTAATATGCACCAAATGACAAATTACACAAGTGTAATTGGAATGATTAGTGTAATGTGAAAACAACCTGAGAATTAATGGGGAAAAAACCCAAAGCAAAATAAAATCTAATTAAAATACAGTACAGTAATGACTACACACTCACACATTTAGTTCTGGCTGCCTATAAATCAGCAATGTATTAGGTAGGAAATCAAAGAGCATTTCTATAAAATTGTTAATCCTTTCTTCAAGGCACTTAGGGGAAAAAGGAATATTGGTGAAAATGTGATTCTCAAGAGAAAACTGATGACGGATTTTTTGTTTAGGCCTGGGGTTTGTTTTTAAATACAAGGGTCTAAACTTAAGCATCTAAATGCTTTTATTTAAACAACAGCAACAAAGACTGGGGTAAGTATTCACAATCAGATTGCAGAGCGCCCCTGTGGCTGCTAACTTAAACTGGGACATTGATCTTTAAAGTAGTGAAATACAAGAATTAGGGACTACTGGTATTTATACAGAAAATCCTGATCAGGTAAATTTTTATTTCTGTGTCTGCAACCTCTAACAACTACCTGGCTGTTTTTGTGTTTTAAATAAAACTTTTTTCAGGGACTAAATTCAAATAACCTTTGTGTTTTTTAAATGGCTTCTAAACACATATGCAATCATCTGTGTCACTCAGCACAACTTGGATGCAACTGTATTTAGACAGCTGACAAGAAAGTGGGGACTGAAGATAAAGAAGGATATAGCAAGGAAGAGGACAAAGAATAGTACCCAAGTAGTAAATAAAGAGTTAAATACATTGAAATGGAACAATCAATATACTTAAGAGTAATTAAAAGTCTGATAAGGAATATACAGCACTGTTGATCTGAGATCTACTTAATATTAATCCTGGAAAATGTTAATGAAACCAGACTACATACTCAACTTATCTGCCTCTATTATTATTTGAAGAAAGTCTGCTTACAACAGGGAGAAAGTAAGAATTCAGTGCACTTCCTTACCATCAACTGGGAAGTTAACAGAAACATTACCAAGATCCAGAGGGAACAGCTGTGTGCCTTTTTAAAGCACTAATTCTTTTATGTCACCTGCCAACCAGGTAAAGCAGGAGTTTACAGAAGTGCCATGAAGAACACAGGACTGAAGCTAAGAAGAGTATTTTAACTGACTAATGAGAAGAATTAAAGAGCTAAATATTTTAAAAAATGCTTTAAGGCATTCTCAGCACTATCAGTTGATAGCACTAAATGTAATAAACACAATTGTTAAAAGACCTGGTCTAACTTCACCTTTTTTTTTTTAAAACAGACTTTTTCTTTCATTTAATCACTCAGCACCTAGGAATCCATTAAAGATTTTAAAGCATAAGCTTTACGTAGATCTTTACATAAATGCAGGCATGTTTATATGGCTAATTCATATATTATAACACAACAGCACAATTGATGGCATAGATTGTGAACATAAAAAAAAGAAAAGGAGCCCACCACAATTCCTGTGGTACTGGAGTAAATATCGCCATGTTTTTCATTTTGCAGTTTAGAAAAAACTGTAAGAATGTAAGAAAACATTTCAGGCATGTTATGTTAACAGATCACACCAGCAGGAACAAGGGACTCAAACTTCACAGCAGATAAGTTGTTGCGTACAAGCTCTGCCAGCACTAATTTCTCTCTTTTTCTGCAGGGACCTGACAGCTTTCGCTCTTCCTTGGCTGATTGTGACCGCCGAGGAGGGAAAGGCACTTACAGAGGTAATCACAGCCGGAGCTGCCTTGTGTTTTGCAGCTCATGCCTTAAATTCCACCTAGAAAAGAAGCAAAAAGAAAAAAAAAAAACAAAAAAAACCCAGCCTGCTCTCAGAGCAACAGGGTAACGATCTCTGTGCATGAAATGTGGTTGAAGTTGGGTAATTATGCTCTGCTCCAGCTTTGAAACCCAACTGTTACACCTTCGCCCACACAAAGCATGGTGTCAGGCCAGGACACCAGTGCCTACAGAAGCGGTCACTTTTCTCACCTTATGCGGATGCACAGAAATATCCCCCTTGTCACTGGGACTGAATTTATCAGAGAAGGTAAGGATCTAAAAAAAACCCATCCAAAATGTGAATCCTCAAGCCTGCAGCTCTCCGTTTTGGGTACAGCCCCACGCATGGAGAGATGTGCAGGGGTGACCGGTCTCCGATTTACCACACTTTCCTTTGTGCCAGATGATGAAGGGGTGTTATGGGTTTGTGTGGCGCGGTTTTCCTTGGTGGCAGGGGAGGGGGGCTGCAGAGGCGGCCCCTTTAAGAAGTTGCTGGAAGAATTCGCTGCCCCAAAATGTCGGACCCGCGCGCCAAAATGTCGGACCCGCCTCTAGGCGGGGAGTGACGGTGGTAGCGCCTCTGGAAAACATATTTAAGAAGGGGAACCGGTAGTGTGGGGTTGGGAAACCTGAGAGGAACATCGCTGCCGACACTGGAATCATGGAAGTGGAGGGGGAGGAGGAGGCGCCTGAGGAGGCTGATGGCCCTGCAGCCCAGGGGGGTGAACGGTGGAGCGGAGGCTCCCGAAGGTGGCCGTAACCCCATGGTAAAAACCGCGCTGAAGCAGTGTGAGACGGGAGAGCAGCCCGCGGAAAGGACCCGCGCCAGGGGAGTTCGGGAAGAACTGAAGCCCGCGGAAAGGATCCGCACCAGGGAAGTTTGTGAGGAACTGCAGCCCGCGGAAAGGAACCACGTTGGAGCAGGGAACGAGAGAGGAATCTTCCCCCTGAGGAAAGAAGCGGCAGCAACGATGTGTGGCGAGCTGACTCAACCCCCATCCCCGATTCCCCTGCGCCGCCGGGGGGAGGAGGTAGAAAGCACCGGGAATGGAGCTGAGCCGGGAAGGCGGGAGGGGTGGGGGAGGTTGTTCTGATGTTTAGTTTCCCTTCCTAATACCCTTGTATTTTGTTTTTGTTTTGATTTGTAGTAAATTAAATGGATTTTGTTTCTTCCCCAAGTTGAGCCTGTCTTTTGCCCGTGACTGTAAGTGGGGAGTGATCCCTCCCAGTCCTTGTCTCGACCCACAAGCCTGCCTTTGTATTTTCTCCTCATCCCAACGTGGCCAGGCGAGGGGGTGGGGGGTGAGCAAGCGGCTTCGTGGTGCTTTGTTACCGACTGAGCTGACCTGAAACCACGACGAGGGGTTTCAGATGTTCAAGACTTCAGTGTTTCTCCGTAAGTGAGCTCACAATGTGGTCCTATAAATCTGCATTATAGCTCTTATAATGCTTAATAAACATGAATTACCAAGCCTACAGTCTTGGTCAGTGTTCCACAGCAGTGGCCATGTCTCGGAGCAGTTGGCTGGTTCATCACATTCACATAAAGGAAAAAGTGACTTGCTGACAACTAATGCAACAGCTACCAGCTGGAATTGCCTTCAACTGGTTTTGAATCCATGTAAGCCATGATGGGCAATATTGGCAGGTATTTCAGAACCGGCAACAAAATGAACCCTGGAGCCCCACAACGTGGAGGGACAGAGCAGCAAAACAGCACTGTTTAGAATTTCCCTGTAGTACAAGGACATCCACCACAAGTCATCTGAAGACCACTCATTGACTCTAGTCCTCAGAGACTCCAGTTTGCTCCAGTGGTCGGCTACGAAAAGGCACGAGCAATGCCAGCCAGAGGAGCTATGGTTCACCACTTCTCCAGAAAAGGCTGCCATGCAAAAGTAAATTAAGATCCTTCACCCTTACCAGTTTCGAAATTGTGTTAAATGAAACTATTAAATAATGGTCAATAAGCTTCCCCATATGTATGAAATCCCAGATGCAAAATCATTTTAGCACACCAAGAAATGGAATACGAAGATGCAGAGAAAAAAAAAGAAACAAAAAAGCTTATTGTTCACACAGATAATCTTCATTCCAAGGAAAGTGCAACAGATCCAAGAAATTCCTACAACTACTTGATGGGTGGTTGCAATGGGAACAAAATACTTCTCAGTAGGGCCAAATAGTATAACAAGAGGCAATGGCTGTGAATGGGGAGGTTCAGGATGCACATTACAAAACAAATTTTTTACTAGGACAGTGGTGCACAACCAGAATAGGTTGCCCAGTAAGGCTGTAGAAGTCCAGTCCTTGGAGGTTTTTCAAGACCTACCCAGACAAAGCCACTGACATTCAGAGGTCCCTCCAATCCACCTTTCTATGAATGTATAAATCAAAGATTGCTTGTAAAGCTGTAGCATTCAACTCACAGGGTTGTTCCCATTCATGTAGCAGCAAAACACCCCCAACTGTGCAACTTAAACCTGTGCCAGTTTGACTGATACAGTACTGGTAGGTTTGTGGAGTGACCTGATTCACCTGTAGTTTTTCCACAGGGGCTCTCCAGGGCTTTTTTAGGTCCAGCACAGCAAATAGAAATGGCCTGCAGCTAGTCAGACAGCAGTTTTTCAGGCAGTAGTTGCACAGTTTTTTGACAGCAGCAAAGCTGTGTTTCCTAAACCATTCAAGTATAAATCTAGAGACTTTATTTGGAGGCCACTGATCTGCACAAAGCCAGCTGGAAAGGCAAAGTGCACATCCAAAACAAGCTGCTTAGTCCTCAGCATGGCACGCCTAAGCCACGTCTTGGCAAAATTAAATAGCCACGGACACTCATGATACAGGGTGACAGTGTCGTGTTCATGTGAAACGTGTGCTTGTCGATCATGCAGACAAAGCTGCCGACAGCCTTCCTTCCATGCGTTTATGGTGGGTAGCATGGGGTAGGCATTTCCTTGAAGCTGCACCTGAAGACATAAACAACAGTTCCTGCTGTTGACATCATACTGCTGACTGCCAGAGATCACTTGCAGGAAGTGTCAAAAAGGGCCATGCTCATCTGTTTCTCAAGAATTGTGGGCAAGAGCATAAAATTCACTAGAGTCAAATTCATGACTGTTCACCTTGCACATCCTCAAGGTCTCAGTCCACAGCCTCCCCAGATTAGAAGAATGACTCTCACATGTACCCATTCTCTGTTGACCCAAAGCTGGCTGTAGAAGGGAAGGAGCAACTCTTACCAGAAAATTTTGTCAACCCGTGGGAAGTCCCAGAACAGCTCTGTAAGGTCCACACCCACTCCCTCCTACTAGCAGATTGCCCCATCAAGACATAGAGCTGTCTTGGCCATATTGGGGGGCATCTTAGAGCTGCAGCATCTCCAGCTGATGGGCAGCAAGGATCTGGAAGGCTGGGAAATGCACAAAAAGCCACTAAATGTCCATGTTCCCATACCGCATGCTCTGAATTTCCCTTCATGCTGGCTCCAGCAGATGTTGGCTGGGTTAGACAGGGTTTTGCTTCAACACCCACAGCCCACCGTACCTCTCACACCATAGTGCATCACCAAAGCACATATGGGCCCGAAACAATGCTTGCCTCACAAGAAGGCCTTAACTGTGCTTTCTGCAAGATGCTTTAATGCTAAAAACAGTTGCGTGGCTGAACATGTGTCTGTATTTCAGATGTCCCAAATTTAGTCTACTAAACTAGCTCTGTGTACAGGAGGTTGACATACTCTCAAATCAACTGCTAAATATACTTGCTTGGTGATGTTCAGAAAAGAAAAGGACAGTACAAATCAAACAGTCAAATGACATTGAAAATGCAATCATTACAAGCCACACTAGTAAGAACAACAGATATAACTGAAATAGATGCAAAAATTAAAAATTTGTCATTTCTGTACATTAACCATTTCAGTCCAAAAACCAGACAGCCTCAGACCCTATCACAAGACAAATCCAGTACAAATTTAACACAAACAAAACCCCACTTCAAAGAATATAAACCTATTTGAAATTAATCTAGAAGAAGACATATTATTACAAATTGGAGAGAGTTACCGAAGCATTTCAGATTCCTTCTCTCATGTTTCACATTTCAAACCTATCCTGGTCCTGGTGCTGTGCAATGAAGTTAATACACAAAGGTTTAAATATAGAGCAGTTACTGAATTCTTCATTGTTGCATAATGACTATGTAATCTAGCTTAATAACGTACATCGGATAAAGTCAGAGATGAATCTGCACCAAAAATTGTCTTCTGGAGTCAAATGTTCTCCAGGTACATAGTGAATCAAAGCAGCCTGGGCCGAGCCCACAACTCTGGGTCAGAGACCCCTGCGGTGAACTAATGGTTGTGTTTTCTCCCTAAAGAAAGGTGATTGTATCTCCCTACCAGGCATGAAATTCAGCATAAAATACAGAAGTGAACTAACTGCCATTGTAAGATGCTCATATTTTTACAAAAGACTCTTCACAGTTTTATTTATGAAATGCAAATACCTGTGTACAGGGAGCACTCAAATTTTAGATAGAATCAGCAAACACAGAAGCTCAGGAACCTTTGTGACATGCACTGGTCAGGATGAACACAGCATCAGTATTCATGAACTTATCATTAATTCAAAGTTTTTAAGAAATGCAGATCAACAGTAAAAACTTCCCCATTGCAACTTCCGGATTCACCTGCCACCAATGTAAAATCAGAAGAGAGAAACTCTGCCTGCCTTCTGACTCCAATATCATCCCTTTCTTACTAGAGCTTGACACAGCAAGTCAAGGTCTCTTAAGGGCTCAGCTCTATTTATTTTGTGCGCGGTCACACTCTTGAGCAATGACAGAATTTTGCTGCAAATGGCTTTAATGGTACTAAAAATTAAATGTGTTCATATTATTTTGTATATTCCTGGATATCATAGCCACACATATAATGTAGGTAAAGACATAATTATATACCCAACTCTGCTTAGTAGCAGTTGCTTCTCAAGCATACTTGCCACACTCCTCCTTAAGCTAACACTTTTCTTAAAGTAAATGTCAGGAATGATATATTTACAGCTCTACAATACTTTTTATAAGCTACCGATGATGATTCTGTACTAATTAAAACACATTTGTTTACAAAGGCATTTAAAGAGATTATATATAAACTTCCATCTTAAGAAATCATAGAAATTCAATCATATAAAAATGGTTCTAAAGAAACCTATTTATTAATGGTCCAGACAGAATTTAGTGTATCTTCAGCAAAACATTAAATACAATGGAAGATAACAACCCTCCACTGAAGTGTAAAATCCTGTCTCTTCCATATTTATCTCAGTGAGAAACTTTAAATACTTTCTACTCTACAAAGGATACCTCAAATACATTTTTTTTTCCAAAAGAGGCTCTAGCTCATACTTGAGCTGCACAATCTGTTTCAACTACGCAACAAATTTGCTTTAGTGAAAAGGAAAGAAAACCTCTTAGTATTAAAGCACTGTACCATAGCAAGGCACCCAGTGTGCTGATTGCTACGAGATGTGTGAAATGCTTGCTCACAGCTGAGTGCCTCAGAGTCAAAATCAGAAAATTCAGTAGCACCCTTACAGCAAAACTCTTGGCTTTTTATTATCCAAGAAAAGATAAGCCAAACACCAGTGTTCTGCAATAGATGCCTTTTTTTTTCCTATTAAGAAAATCCTGAAGTTTGTGCTGCAGTTCCAGCAGCAGAAGAAGATTGATCCAAGGTTTGTTCCACATGGCATTTTTTGCCCGTGTCTAATACCTCATAGAGGCCTCTGCAACTAAATTCAGCAGCAAAGCCCGGAAAGGCACTGTGGCAACTAACAGGCAGAAAAAGCTGCAAGTGCTTAATTGCAGTGATTGTTAGTGAATTAAATGCAACAGCCCTACAATCAGTGCAACTGCCTCCTTTATTTACTTTAGTATTAACTACGAGTTTCATCCTCTATATGCATTTTCAGTGTGCTGAACATTTCTGTACATCTGTCTTGCTAAATTGAAACCAGCCAGATAGCTTTAGCAGCCAGGTAGCTGGTGGTCTTGGGGTACCTCTGAAGTATCCAAACACAAGACATCAACTGCTTATGAAGGCAATGGCTGCAAGTGTATCTTACCATCACTAGCTTTCAAAGAGTCAGTGCTGCTATGAACTTAAGTCATCTGCAAGTTTTCATGTGAATACTGCTCAGAAATGTCTGGTGCTGTTCCTAACGCTAAGGATGACAGAAGAAAACCTCTGCTGCCTGTTATACAGCTTACCATTTCACTTTTTTGTGCATTTTATCACTCTGAAAAATATTTAAGTTCTCTATTTCACTTTATATAAATGTACACTGCAGCATTCACTGTGCATTTCACTTAGTGCCACTTCAGCCCACTTGCTGTGCCAAGACTCCGCACTTAACTTTGCCTTTTTACCCTCCAAAAGTTGCAGCTTGTTCATGTTTTAGAACATATGCATGAAACCAGAAGTTATTCCGACATCCTTCAGCAAATATAAGTTAAGGGAAGTACCTGCAGTGCCACAGATTATGCATTTTTGGCCAGCTAAGCCTCTTGGCAGCAGTGTGCACAAAGCTAGCTGGGATGCAAGCCGGGGACAGGTGAATACCGGCTGGTCTGCGAGAGGGAAGCTGCTGACCCCCAAGAGAGGGGATGCTTGCCAGACCTTGCTGCCCATGTTGCTCTCTTCCCCCCTCCCTCCTTTCCCCATTCCTCCAGTAGCTCCCTGCTGAGTGCAATGACAGCTGCCTGTCCCGAATTATGAGCACTGGGCTACATCAGCATTTCTACATCTCTCAAAATGCCTACAAGCCAACTTGTGCTCCTTGCACTCTGGTTTTCACTGAAGGGTGAGCTGTGGTGGCCCATGTACTGCCGTAAGTCAGGGGCAGCAGCTAAGACAGGCAAATGACAGCAACTTTGGGCTGGAATGACCCTGTAAAGCAACATGGACAACATCAGTGTGAGAGACCTGACTGGAGCCTCAGCAGCTGGTGGCTGGCCAGATTGCCCATGTGCTGTCCCTTCAGGAGCATACCTGACAGCAGAAGCAGATAGACAGCCTGATGAGGGTCCCAGAGTCACATTTGACTTTGGCCAGCAGAAGAAATAAAAGCCCTGTGGCACAGTTCCCTGTTGCTGTATTGTTCCTCGACCTTCTTCCACTCAAATTCTCCTCCTGCCTCATAGAGTGAGCACAAGCTGTCAAAAGAGGTGTGTGAGCTGTGACACAGGCCTCCCCCCACCAGTGCCACCCCACTGCATGCTCATCCACATGCCTAAACTGCCTGCAGACCAACCCAGCAAGATGACAAAACCAAATACAGAGGTCTGTTTCCAACCACTCCCTTTTCCTTCATGAGCTTGTGGCAGGCACTCAGAGGAGCACTTGTGCAAGGCAAGGCACAGGCAGGACCATGGTGAGCAAGGACTCCGGGGCAGGTGGGACACCAGCAGCTCTGACTCGTATTTGTTTTAACTGCTGGTGAACCGTAGCCTCAGGCTCCACAGTATTAAGAGCTAAGAACCAACATCTGACCACCCTCATCTCCTCTCCTTGTTTTTTTCCGGGCTCCTCCCTGCAGCCAGGCTTGTCCTCACAGCTTTCCCGAGGCTTCAGCCATCCCACTGTCTTAAGCTGCTCTTATTTGAAGAGCAGCCATGAAAGGTTTAACAGCCCTTCATTGTCTCAGGTCTCAGCAGTAAGTAACAGCAACATGCAGAAATTTGAGATGCGCTTCATGGGAAATGTCAATAGGAATTTACAAGCTATACAGGGATTCCCAAAACCATCACAAGCAAATGTAATGGCAGCTGGATACTATTTGTCTTTCCTGGATGGAGACCATCTCAAATTTACATGTATAGGATTCTCCATCCTTTGACCAGAGGCAATAAAACCTCTGACTTTGCAAGAATCTAAGGCAATAGAAATCAAACATTATGGAAACAACTGAAATCCCCTGCAGTATGTTTTTGCCCTTGTATGGATTTCTTTTCCTCTGCAAAAAAAAAAGGAGATTCCAATGTGTATTTTAGCATTTCATCCTTCAGGTTGTGCTTAGCTATGAGGAGCAGTTTTCTATATTTTAAACCTTCAAAGTCAGACAAATACAAACAATTCTTACACCTATAGAAAAGGGATTTCTGTTTCAGGTGTCTTCTATTTTTAGCCCTGTTATCTACTGATTGACTTTTAACATTTACCTCTCAAATGAGTTTAAGCAATAGCAAGAGAGGTAACCCCTAGTACCATGAGCTCAGCATCACACAGTACCTACCTAATACAGGCAGATGAACAACAGTGTCTTGTGAGTGTCTTGTGGGGAAATACAAGAGTGATGGGAAATACCACTGTACACACTTGAAAACAGAGTCCACAAAAAAATAATCAGCCATGCTTTTAATAAACTTATTTGATACTTCCTTCATCCAGCCTTCTACCCATTTGTTTCACACATTAAAATGCACACATTGCAACTTAGTAGTCCTCCTAAATTAGACCTCTCAAACCCATCTGTCTTACTGGCACTCAAGTTTCTTAGATTACACTGCACGGAGACTCAAGATTTTGTCTGTTACCTCAGAATAGTGTCAGACCCAATTAGATAAGGAAAGTGCCATTGCAAGATCATGCCATTCTACTATAAAGCAGTTTTAATTCCCACTTGAAGTTACACCAGGGTAGACAGGTACTTACACATGCTCCCCACTGAAACCCCAAGAGTGGATTAGGACTCGCCACCATTTACATGAATGCGGTAACATTTTGGTCCTTGCTGGCAGAGGAACACCACAAAGCGAATTTGCACAGCAAATCCAAACCCACAGCATTGGTCTGCAGTTCTGCAGTAAGTGTGTTTTCATTCACCACCTTTCATGGTACTCTTGCAAGTAATATGTTGAGGACTGTAGAGCATAGGTCAAAGAGAATTGCATTTATTTAAACAAGGAAAAGCTGCGTAACAACAGGTTTGCACTGGGTTTACACACAGGGGAACAAGATGATAATTCTCCACAAATTAACCATTCACCAAAAGGTGGTTGAAGAGGATGCTGTCAGTCTCCCCGACAAGTGGCTGTCGGGAGCGTTTATGTCCCTCTCACGTGGTGCTTAAGGCACAAGGTGCAGTGTGGCTCTGCACACACAAGCTACACGTTTATCAACCGACAACACCCCAGAGCAAGTCACTGCTTACAAATCAGCTCATGGCTTGAAACCGGCTTTAATTATCAGACTGTTTCCCCACATCAAAATGCTAAGCAAGAACATCGTGTCTCAGGACAGCTGCCAACAGGAAGGATCTTAAAAAAACAAAAAGTGGGGGGAGACTACAATGCTTAGAGAAGCCTAGAGAAGTTGAGCTGTAGCACAGCACTAAGTGAAGAGAGCACAGTACGAGGTCTAGTGAGCTTTTTCTGCCTAATTTTAAACCTCCCTATAGACCTAGTTATTTTATACATAGTCAAGTGAGGGGAGAAATGTGTTCAAGTTTTTGGCTTTTTTTACACCACTGTATGATGCCAAATTAAAGGAGAGGCCAGTCAAGCTGAATTATTTTAGTTAAATGAGAAACATGCATTGCCGTCACACACTGAGCGCAAGGCCTTGGGGTGGCAGACAGACGGAATTAAGCAGCCTTTTCCTGCATCAAGTTAAATGAAGAGTAAGAGGCATTAATATCTACAATACTGGATACCTGTGCCTGTGGTTTTATTGTCTATTGTACCTCTAAATCCAAATGCCAAGTAAATACCAAGCGTCCAATTTAACTAGCCAGACAAATGTTGTAGGGACCCACATGCACAAGGCACCAAAAGAAACAATAGCAACTCACACTACAGTTCTATACCAACTCAGAGTTAAGGCAACTGTATCTCCAGTTCAGCACCTAAACAATCACTTTCTCATTCTCAGAGGTAGGAAGTTTTAAGCGCCGACTGTGAAATTAAGTATCAGAACGGGATGTTCAGTGCTATGTCTTACTTCCGTTTTTGCTTTTGCTAATACTTCCTTAGCACCTGTACCTACCAAAGCTTTGTGGCCATCTCAGAGGGAGTAGCTAATGGTGGCAGCCTGAGCATGCACAAATGAAGTTAATTGGCTTTTGGGGGAAAGGAGGTGGTGGGTGTTGCTGTCTTTTACTGCTGTAGATACTTGAGATGTCCTCCAACATGACAGCTGGGGTGCCCTGGGATGACAGCAGGGTGCCTGTTCCAGCCAAATGAAGGCTGGTTCAGACCCCAAGTGAGAACACCAAAGGAAAAGAAGAAAAGAAATCACCCTGAAGAAATTAAGAATACACATCCCCAAACATCTTGCTGTACATCTCCAACCCCGTCATTGAAACCTTGTAATTAAAGGTGGACAGAAAAGACAAGAGTGAGGTGTATATATAAACAAATTTAGGGGAAGGATTAAATGCACTAATTAAAGATGGTCTCTTCCAAGGCTACAACGGGTACTCTAACTTTCATATGAATTAAAAGCTGAGCAACACTTACGTAATATTTCCCTCCCCAAACAGTGACAAAATCTGGCATGATGGGACAGTGGAGAGCTGCAGATATCTGACAGTCCTGCCTTGAAGTTTAGATTTAGCTTGCCACAGCACAGATAGTGCCTTGTTTATAACTTAATTTCCATCCTATTTCCCTTTCCATTGAACAGTACAAAGCCGGTTGTCTCTGTGCCAGACAGGGTGCAGTCGAGCAGAATCTGAAAATGATCCATTTGGGGACGATAAGGTATAGAGCAGTTTTTCAAACCTCTTCCTCCCTTTCCTCCTTCTTCTTCTTTCTTCCCCACAAAACTCAGCCCAGATTTCTTAAGTGCAGTGTCCTGAGGTTATCTGGCAATGGAAGGAAGAGCCAGAGTTTGTACCCACTTGTCATGTGAGTATGTAAAGTCAGGCAGTGGGAACCAAGACACCCGACAGTCTATTTCAAATACCTGTTAGCATGTAGACCCAGTAACTGCTTCTAGCCAAACACACACAACAAGCTCCCAAATTTCCCTAGCAGAAATTATTTGCTCCACCCATGCTGTTCATTTCAGCAGTCAACACAACAGCACTTACCCATCGGGATTAAGTCAGCTTTCTTGGGGGAATTATAGGGTTTGCTACCTTTATGTTTTGTAAATACCAGCTAATGTGGTATGTAAGACACAGAGTGTCTGTGCAGCCAGTATTTGCAAACACTGATGGTACTCCTAACTTCAATAGGAGCTGCTGAGTTCTGGCAGCAATTACATGTCAGGCAGGCTCCTTATTTAGAACCTTGTATCTTCACTTAGTTACCTAAATTGAAACATCAATGAAAGAAAAGCAGGTAAATTTGTTAGGCATTAATCCCAAGGTGGCAGTTGGGAGGAGAGGACTTGCAAGTAGTTCTCCAACGTTTTAGAGATGTTTTATCATGTTCAGATGTAGTCTTTGACTGTTTCCTGAATCTTCTGCTTTCTTACTGTAAGGTAGAACCTAATACAGGCTTTCTTAACGTAGGGTATGTGGCCTGTAACTAGAATTACTAGTTTTCAAGTTAGAAGCATTGCAACAGATGATCTCGTGTACATACATACAAGCCCATACCTCTTCTGTGTTGGCTACGCCAATCTCCACGCACTACACAATTAGTTATGCTATCCCTTCCAACCAAACCATTTTATGATTCTATGATAATTTTTATAGAAAAAAAATTGCCTAACATAAACTAGAATTAAACAATAATATTAGCCACTTGACATCCTTTGACAAGTCCTGTCACTCTGCTCTATTCTAGCAGGATGTGTACACAGCTTAGTATACATTTCAGTTTCCATCTCAAAACACAGCACCCTATGAAGTCCCCAAACAACTCTCTCCTTCCAAAAATG
>VYZV01035728.1:123297-140406 GCA_013401275.1 Pandion haliaetus | reverse complement strand
GGGGGAGGAGGAGAAATACCTTATCCATTCTTGTGAATTGCATGGATTTTTAGGACAAGAAAAGCCTGTTTTAAGTGGATCACATACATGGAGTTTTTGTTTGGGTTTATTTTGGTTTGGGTCTGGGGTTTTTTGTTTTGTTTTTTTTCCAAAAAAGGCCCAAATTAAACTGCTGTGAAGGAACAGCATTATGCTTTTTCACATTTAGGATCTGCTGGCTAAATGTTCATGCTCAGTACAGTTTCTGGAACTTTAACTACATCCTCTCTAGCTGCCCGGATGTGATGTGGGGTTCAGCTTGCAGGCAGGGATGCACAGCTCCTGCCGAAATCCCGAGTGGGGCGCAAAATCAGGCCCACAACCTGCCACATGCTAAACCACCCTGTGTACCGAGGGGAAAAAAAACAGATTAAAAATTACTTGACCTGCAAAGGAATTCTCTGTAGTAAATCTAAGCACAAGTGTCCACTGACAGAGACCACGAGGGGAAAGCAGCATGAGCTGTAACAGGAAAGTACACATTGTTCCATCCAGAAAGAGACTTTGAGTTTGGGACCAGGCCACGGTATATCCAATACTCAAATGGGATAAGTAGCCCATGGAAAGGAGTGCTGAAAATAGAGCTAGAGATGCCAATACAGCATGGAGGCAGGGAGAGGAGGGGACAGGACAAGCAACCCACAGAATACAGCCACCTCCTCCGGACTAGGTTGATCCCTTAGTGTCTACTCCGACCAGGGACATTGGGTCATGGAAGTTTTGTGCTCATGACACACTTGGGAGAAAATAAACCAGCCTCCTGCAGATCTGGTGTGAATCCTGAGTGCACAGCCAACCTTGCCTTGAACAGCTGGAGCCCCACTGCTGGCTTGCAGATGCATTTGCCACCTCTTCAGACCATGGCAGGTACCACTTCTGCACACCCAGTTTTCATCTGTGGACTTCCACAGACTTGACTGGTTTGGATTCAGCCAAGGATTCCCATGGCGTTACGTAAGACTTGTTTCAAGAGGCCAGCTTCTTAAAGCCCATTAGCTGCCTAAATACCTTTAAAAAAAAAAAAACAAGTTCCAGCTCACTTGACCAGATGTAGCTAAGCAAACTTAAAAGGAAAACATTTTTTTTTTAAATACCTAATTCAACAAATCTTTTTCTCTTCCAATCAAGAGATCAGTCAGCACCAGGCATCTCTTCCCCTATTTGCAGGGCATCAGCACCTAACTGTTGTCTGTACAGTCCTGAAAGTACCTGGAAGTCTGATGCATCTATTTCCATTTTATACAAGACCAGCCCACTCTTTCTACCATGGTGGATAAGAATTGGCCAGGTCAATTAGCAGATGCTGAGAACATAAACCACCTTTCACATAGTCCACTAGAGACCCGCACACAATGGACTTATGTTTGGAGAGAGGGATGAACAAATTCAACTGGAAAAAATGCATGCACTTGGTTTCTCGCCCATCTGCTTTCTGCTGGCTGTTTGGCTGGCCAGGAAGCACATGGCTTTCTGGAGCCCAGACCCAAGACTGCACTTAGGCTCCGCAGTTCAAAGCCAACTTCAGCAGGAAAAAGGACATTACAATTTAGTCAAGACTGTATTTTAGTCCATTTTTCATTGCTGAATAAAAGCTTTGTCCAAAGCACGAGGATGTGTACATCTCTGACACATGGAATATAACTTCCTGAGCAGATTAACTTCCAAGCTTCATCTGCTTAAAATCCTCCTCCTTTCCAAACCAGCAGTCTAGGTGGGAAGACACTTTTGTTGGGAGTGCATAATCGGGTGAGCTGCCGTGTGTGCTGAAAAAACAGCAGTTCAGTGCATGGGCATTTATGGTAGCTATTGCAGCATGTAGTACAGGACAAGCCACAGGTCCAGACATTTGCAGACTGCCAAGAGGTGGGGAAAAGGTGAGGAAAGAATAGCATTTCAGCACAAAGCTTTAGACCTTCTAATTTCTTTAATTCCATGGATTCATCGGACTCAGAAACATGGGACATTTCAACAAAAGCATAGGATTAAATTTTCAGTTCTGTGGGTCCAGTTCTTTATAGATTTTGCTAAACAAGCTCCAAAAAAAAAAACTTATTACAGCAATTTAAGACACAAATACCATCATATACTTTCCTCCTCTGTTGGAAACCTGAGGTTAAATTACAAGTAAAAGGGGATTTCAGCTGAGACTCAGCCTTGCACTGGCTGAGGAAACACCATTCACCTGACCACTACAGCTAGCTTCCTCAGGGAGGCAGTCATAGCTCGGGGGGAGCAGATGCCTAAATCATGGTGGCTGTCAGCTCACAAAAAGCAAGTCCGACTCTTAAGACATTA
This sequence comes from Pandion haliaetus, assembly GCA_013401275.1. Lineage (NCBI taxonomy): Eukaryota > Metazoa > Chordata > Aves > Accipitriformes > Pandionidae > Pandion > Pandion haliaetus. Next base: position 138,072 of record VYZV01035728.1, on the reverse strand, counting down.
CCTTGCTTAAGCAGTGCAAAGGTATGTTTACTGTAATTCACTTGAATTGCAATAAACCACTTCACACCAACCAGATGGTGTAAAAAGTTCCTTACTTGATGAGAAAACCAGATGAAACAGATATAATACGGAGGTTAAATTCTGCTAGTAAGACGACACAGTTCCCAACACTAATGTAGCAGCTGTATTATCCGGATGCTTTATGTATAATCTGGACACGTCCTAGAAATGGCAGCAGTTTTTATAAACCCATTATAACAATGAGATCTGTACCAGGTCAGGAAGACCCATCCAGCACAGCACTCTTCAGACAATAGTGGCCAAAACCGGATGCTTAGGAGAAATATTGAACTGACAAAGAAGAGACCTGTACTGCTCTGTACTGTAAATTAATACTGTCACTGAAAGAAGCCATCCCACCCTCTCCCTGTGCTGGCACTAGGGTGTGCCTGTGACAGTGAGCTAGGTCAGGAAAATGAACTGGTTGAAGAAGCAAGCTTCTCCCCTCCCTCCTGTGCCAGCAGGAAGCAAGACCCAGCAGGAGCAGCGTGCAACCAGGCTGGGTTAAAGTCCTGATGGAAGCACAGCAGCAAGACACATACTGGGGGATCCCTCCCTGGAAGTACTTTACCTCCAGCACCAGTTAGGGGGTTTCCTCAGCTAGTGGTGGCACCGTAGCCATTCAATGTGATGGATCAATGCAGTTATATCTTTATGCTGCGTAACAGTACTAACTGCAATGGTAATGTGCAATTTTGAAAAGGCAGCCCATAATAAAAATAAACATTAAGCACTGTGTTGGTACGCTATTATTTCAATGACCTTTCAGTTCTGTTTCAAAGCTTCCAAGTTTATCAGCAACTGGCAATTACATGCTTTCCATTAACCCTGCAATTTAGTAACATGAAGAACCACAGAGAGAATTTCAAGACATCCATCTGTGCACTCTCTCAGCTTGTATAAACTTTAAACTACAATAACTCTGGTGGGTGAAATTAATGTGGTAATAAACGTAACTGTGCTCCTGGCATCTGCACTTCCTTCATGAGAAAACTGTCTATCTGTTAGAACTTAACTTCAGAGGCACCTACTCTATTTCTTTCTCAGCTAATGTTGTATGTCATAATGCTCCCATCAAAACAAATATTTTTCATCAAAACCTACATTTATTTACAGGTATCTACTTCATACACATGATGATGCAATATAACAACCTTTTTTCTGGCAAGATTTTAGGTTTTAGGGACTACACAAAGCATTACCCAAACCTCAGGACAGCATTACCTTCTGCATGCACGGGAACACTTTCAGTCTCCCCCTGATCAGCACTGTAAACAATGCATACGTTAGACTCATTTGGGAAGAAGGAAAGGTTTGTTTCTCTAAAAGGTTTTGCAAGTCACTGTCTCTCAAGTATTCCCCATCCTGGTCTTGTACTTCTAAAAATTCAGGGCTGTCCCGCTCAACTGATACAGGCCACCTCCACAGCAATCTCAGCTTGCTGCAATACAAACTCGTGAGCCCTGAATAAGAGAGGACTGCTCCCTGTCCCACCTGATACCCAGTGATTGAGCTAAATACTTGTGTACTTCTCCTTCTTGGAGCAACTTCCATAGGAAAGCAGGAAAATACCCCTAGAGCCCACCTCTCCCAACAGCAATGCTTGCTTTTTAAGTCCACCCGGCTTAGCTCACCAGCTTTTGTCAAATCTTATACCTGGGGACCTGAGACAGGATCTGTTGATTCCTCCAAGCAGGAGAGCAATCGCAAGTCAGATGCTGCAGTGCTGAGCACTGCCATGCTCAAGATCGCCAGTCCATCCTGCCCAAAGACATTAATCAGCTCCCTCTTCTAATTATACTTCCACTGCTTGCCAGGAGTTTACTATTTTGTGGAATACAGGCAGGACAACTTTTATCACTGTTGATCTGCCCCCTCCACCTTCTTGATTAAAAAAAACCAGGAAAAACCCTGCAGAGAATTATACAAATGGTTTGACAGAGGCAGGAGATAACCGTCCATCTAGATCAAGCCATACCATGGTCACCCAGCCAAGGCACTTTCTCAGCTCACACAGTTTGGTGACAGCAACACATGGCTTGCCAGTTTTGAGGCACACTTTCATTAGTTTCCTCACTAATGCTTAAAAGCTGTTCTTTAAAATCATTCAGTTTCACAAGCTATTTTCAAATACTTTGCCATAGAAAGGACAAGATCTTGAACTCCTCCTGCAGCAGAGCTCCTTATGGCCAGGCAGGAGTGAAATGACTTTGTCACCAAAGAAGCCCTGGCCCCAGTATCCCTCGTCAGGGCTCCATTCGCTTCTGACAGAAAGGATGGACCACAGCAGGGAGGTGTCGCTTCCTCCCCCAGTCCTGTGCAAGCTGGGGGGACAAGTCCACACATGAATAGCAGAGGGCAGATGACTCACTACCTTCACAAAGCAGTGTGAAGATCTCAGTACAATCTTCAAGGGAATATACTGTGGTTTTTACATTGTAATGTAGAACTAGCATAAATTGATGCAAATAAATGAGATTATGCATGTCTTTTTTAAGAAGCTTGAGTCTCTCATGGATTCTTGTTTTTTTTACACCATGAAAGTTGAATTCCTCTCTACAGCTGTCAGGTTAGGTTGATTTAAAAACTGCCTTGCAAAAAGTCTTAATTACCAATGTACTTGCTATTTACATTGCTCTGTGAAAGCCTACTGATACAATGCTCTGGCTAGAAACAGCAAAAAAACCCCAAAAAACCATGAATATACATGTATATATTTGTCATTAGGAACTAGTTATAAACCAGTACCATTCTGATTGACCTGTCTATAATTATTAAAGTATCTTCTAGAACCTCATTTGTCCTTAGGATAGAAGATTTCCTGCCTTCCTACTTTTTACTTAGGGGGTTTCCTGTTTCATGGTTCTGAGATGCAAACCTTAATCACACAGGACCAAACCAGGACTGCCATTAAAGGGATGAGTCCTTAAGAGAGTTTCACTATAATGAACACATGCTGAAGTTCTGAGCAGGGTATTCCAGGGAGACTTTAGCAGAGAAAAAGGAATTTTATGTATAATTGCTGACAAACACTTTACCATAATTTTAGTCTGAATTCTATCATATAACAAGAGTTTTTGTTGGAATTATGTCTCTGCTTCCATTTGTCTTCCTCTGAGCATCCCCTCAAGAGCATACAGAAAAGAGACCCAGCAGCAGAAAATGCAAATTAAAGTAGTGGTGCCAAACGGCTGAGTCTGCACACACAGAGAGATCAACCACTGCCATTCCCACTGATGTCAAAACCAGAGATAAAACCTCTTATGTGCTACACCAATGCAGAACCTGAACAGCACTGTGTACCAGTACACGGCTACTACGGCTTTCTGGTTAGTGGCAGCTCTGGCCACCCTCATCCAGGACACAAAGGCCCTGTAAATGAGGAAGCCATTTCCGTGTCCTCCAGCACTCAGTCCAGCCTATAGACACCACGTGAGGGACTGGGCAAGGAGGAGGATATGAGCAGCCATCTCCTCTCTTCCTCCTTGACTGGCTCCTGTGAGATAACCAAGTGTGCCTCAGCCAGAAGCATCATGGCAGCAATGAGTCAAAGGCAATGGTCCTGGAAAGAATACACCTCCAAAATCAACATCCAGTGCTTCACAGCCAGCAGGGCAGGGCTGCGCCAGGGGAAGAGGATGGGCTCTGCTGCAAGGACAAGCTGCTACAGGGACACACTATAGCTGTGAATCTTCCATTAAACTTTGCAAGATGCTCAATGGATTTTAATGCGATTTTAGTAAAACAGTGAAAAACAGTACGATTGGTATTATCAGCTCACACACCCACAGTGCTGGAGGAGGGGGTTGTTAAAAAAATTTTGAAACTGCAAGAATCCTTCACACTAATACATTAGGTGACTAGAATTGTACACACCTCATCCGCTTTTGTGAACACCCATTTGCACATACAAGGATCTTTTACTAATTCGCAGGTTCTCACCAGGAGTAATAAAAACCTGGCTTCAAGTATAGTCTAGCTGTAGAGATACAGCAAGCGGCAGCAGTTACAAATATTAGTTGTATAATCACAAGACATACCTTGCAGTTCACCTATTTTGACCTTGAGATGGCAGAGAAAGAAAAGGTAGCAAGGCAAATACTATATACTCTATAGCTACTACAAAGATACAACACAGAACTGAAAGTGAGAACAGAGATTGAACAATTAATAGATCCTTCTTCTGCCCCTGCATCTGCTGCAAATGCTGCTGTGCCTCATTTACTGTGCTGCTTAAACTTGTTAAGGCAGAGCAGAGGGAAGAAGAGGCAACTCCATGCTCGGGTTAGAAACATGACTGGAAATAAAAAAAAAAGGAATATGCAGTTTGGATGGCAACAAGTCAGTAATGATGGAGCAGGGGAAAAGGAAGAAATGGAACGGGGTATCTAGAAAGAGGATGGAAAAAAATGAGAGTGAGAAAGAAGCACAGTTGGGGCCAAAGATTTTTTTCTTCTTTTAAAGAACTGTGACTGAAGGACAGAATTTTATATGGAGTTATTTTCCTGAGGACTCTGTCAGCAGAACTTCTGCCAGCTGATTTCACTGCCTTAGCCAATGCACTGCATTTTGCAGCCCAGGCCTGTGTTTGTGAGCTTGAGCCTTCCCCAGTTCCTCTCATCTCTAGGATGACCACATGGCTATTAGGCAGGGCTATAGTTTATTCATATTACAATTAAACTACAGGAAAGCATGTAGGCATGCAAGGGAAGTGACGGTCTAGCTGCTACATAACTGCGGCCACAGAACAACACACAACCCCCCCACCCCAGTGAGTTCAATCTTGTTGTGCCATCAACCAAGTTTCAGGTATTTAGAAGCATGCAAATAGGTTTAAGTTATATTCACACATATACCCCTTGCTTCTTTGGATGCGTGAAACCCGAAAGACCACAAGCTACACAAAAAAGAACAAAAAACTACCCGAGAGTTTGTCCTGCTGCCTGAATGACAAGTGAAAGGCAGCGATCCTGCAGTGAGGGTGCCACAGCACTGCTCAGCCGGGAAACCGAAAGCCAATGCAAAGATGGGCACCTTTCGCACTCAGCAGCTTTCTGTGTGCACCTTCGGAGCAGCATACCCCAGCAGACTTCCTACAGCTAAGAAGCCCATCTGCAAACAAACTCTGACAAGATACAATAGACAGTAAACACCGCCTCCAAAACTGTGCAAATGTGTTCTTTACAAATCGGGTCTTCAGGGTCTAATGAATGTCCTTTGTAAGTAAGTACAGCTTTTCACAGCACTGGATGCACAGAACCAGGGCTGCAGCTCAGGAGTTGCTGATTTCTAGCTCACACACAGCTCTTTGGACAGGACACGTACCAGCAAGGAAGCAGATGGAGGGGAAAAACGTATCTGTAGGTACTTACATGCAAGATGAAAATTAACTGCACTTTAGGCATACTTTAAAAAAAACATAGAATAACCCTGTGTGACATACTGTTCCCTGAAAATCATCCACCTTAATCACAAAATACTTTGATTGTACTTATAGCATTTAACACCTCTAACAAACAATTGCTGCAATCAGATTCTTTCTTAGTAACAGTATGGTTAACCAGTTACAGTATTAATCAGTCGAAAGCTAATTAGCAGGGGTGTTTCAAAAATAGCATACCAAACAACAGAAAAAAAGCCAAATAATATTACACCTATAGATTTTAGTTGATAAAAACCCCTCAACTTAATAAACTATTCAGTGCAGAATCAAAACAATTTCATCAATATATTCTTCAATAAGCATAGTAATTCTAATGTCAGCCATACATCTTTTAATTTGCTTTTTTCTCAAGACTTACCTATGTTTTTCTAGTTCGTTGTGTGATGACCTATTAAAAAGAGAAAAGAAATATTAGAGAAAAGGATAAATAAACCAAAATTTAGAATATTTAAAAGCCAACACCTGCGTAACTTGCAAAAGAGCTCTCTAAAATATGTATTTATATGGATTATGAAACAGCTTTGCTGTTAAAGTGCTTCACTTTTACATCCCTTAGATATTTCAAGGTATCAACTTAAATTTCCATGAGCAAACTGTGGGTTTGGGGGGGGAATTATAATAAATTTGCATTTATTAGCATTCAGTAGATTCAGAGACAGAATTGGACATAAAAAACTGAGCAGGTTAGTAATAAAAACAGCCCACAAGATTTTTATCTGTGAAGAAAAATTATGAGGGGGCAGAAAGTGTTAGAAGATCTAAATGGTAACAAGTAAGAGTAAAAAGCACCCAAAAAGCCAGCTTTCAAGCCCATGGAGAAGCAGGAAGAAAAATCAGCAGCTAACCACTGCTGTTGCTGTTGACATCTTAATGGCAAAAAAAGAGGAATCCTCTTAATTCTCAGTCTACAAACAGAAAAAAAAAAAATCATGGTGTCTGAACTGACCACATCAGTATGCTATTTTCTTCCAATCTACTAGGATTCAAGATTTTTTTTTTTTTCCCCCCAACCAATGCCTCAGTTTTTTTGCCATTAGAAGGCAGCCCTAACTTCTTGGAGGATTAATTGATTCAGCTGGAAATACTAATTTTATTTACACAGATTAAAAACATTTCTAAAATGAAGTTATTGTCGCCCCTTCAAAGCCAGCAACTTCCCGGACTTTTAGCTTTGTCCCACTGAAAACATGTCCAGTACATAAGGATCAAAAGATACAAAGGTGGTGGCAGCTTTTACAGCTGGCAGATTACGTCAAAGCAGCTCTCCTACAATGTGCTGTAACCCCTGCCTGCATGTGGGCATGATGTGCTAACCAAGACAGCTTTTTGGAGGTGTAAGTGCACAGTCCATTGAATAAGAAGAGACATCCCAGGGTAAGAAAGTCTTCCTCCACAAATGTACAACCTGCCTGGTGGCAGGCTGTTCTGCCTCTCCTCACACATGTGCATGCAGCTGGATGCTGCGGTGTACCTAGGTGTTACTGATGATGAAAGCATCTCTCCAGACATAGGAGGGGAAAAAGCAAGCAAAACTCATGCAAAGAAATACCCAATGAACAAACCCGCAAGCAATTTATTTCAGGCTGGTGCAGCTCCTGATCCTGCAAGGAATAAGCAAACTGCCCCTCTGCATGCAGGCAGAGGAAAACTAAATGCTTACAAGGTTCAGCACTAATGCTAATCTACTTTCACTGGAAAGCATCCCAGTGTTGTTACCAAGACACCAACTATGTCAACCATTAACTGGTATCTTTTTCTGAAGAGCCTATGAATTCTTTATTTATCTGTTTTTTTCAACTTGTTGCATCAAGTGAGCCACAGCTGGGTAATGTATGTATTCCTACAGTGCCGTGTAAGTGCTCCTGACCAACGCAGCAACACTGAAAGTGTTTCACACATATTCTGGGCTACAGGTCAAGGTGGCCTGGGTTTGTTGTGATCTATTGTCTTTGCCATTTGACCATAATAAGAGGATATCGTTTTTATTTTCTACTCCTACACACACAGAGATTAAACTTTTTCTCCACAAACGTTTCCCCACACCAATGTTCACAAAAAGTGACAAACACTATGCCAAACTCGCCAACGTTTACAAAAACACACAGAAAATACAAGTTCAGGAGGGAACCTTTCTCCCCAAACACCCCCAACTGGCCTGCCAAAGGCTCAAAGGCACTGTTCGCAGGGAACTCTGGAAGAGACAGGTAATACAGGCTGGTCTAGATTCATCCCTATGGCATGACCTCCCTGCCCTGACATTTTTGGCAATTATGCACAAAGATGAACACCGTCACTGTAGCCAATTCAGAGCTGCCTGCTGTAGCAGAGCTCACACCCAGCTCTGGTGAGCACGCATGGTGACTGCTGCACCAGCAGGAGAACCACTGGCCAAGAAATTCAGCCCGCAGAGAGTATTTTGCTGGGTTAAGAGAGGATGCAGTGAGTAGCTGGAAGTCCTTCTACATGCAGCACACCTACAAGGCACCTCTGGTTCATGAAGGGTGACCCTAGTGTTCACCTGGGATATGTCCTGCCAGACCAGCTCTGGAGGGGCACAGCTGCCTGCCCTGGTTATGCCAGTTACCGAACCAAACGGTGATGAACGTGTGTCTCTTTGCAGAGCTCCTTGGGACACAAAACCCTAATTGACACCTTTGGTGTGCAAACACTGGCACCAGCCACACATTTCAGGAGATGCAGGGAGGCTGACTAATGCCTCATCTATCAGGCCCTATCCAGGAACCAAAACTGAGAGTTTTGACATTTACCTGACAGTTGCTCCATCTACAGAGCAAGTTAAATACCCTATTACAAGAATGATGGGGTTTTTTTTGTTGAGTTTGTTTTCAGAAGAGATGAACCTCTCTCTAAATACTGTTTATTCTCTCCTTCACTGTCTACAGCACAATTTATTGCAAGAATATCCACCTCCTTCTGCTCTTCATGCAACCTGAAGTGAGGGAAAAAACCCTATGAACTGGTCTGCACACAAACCAGTACTCCAAGCACTACCTCTGTTTCAAAATGGAGTCTTTTGTTACTTCAGTAAAAGGTAAGATGTAGGCCAAGTCTAAGAAGATATATGGAGATATATATATATATATTTATATAAAAGAGACAAATGTATGTCTGTGGTTTTCAGACAAATGGTCTGTGGAGCCCTTCAAAAGCAGCTGCAAGAGAAGGAAGACTTTTGGTGTTTAGCTTAAGTTCACTATATTGCGTTCTGTATCTTCAGGCAAAACTTGGGGGAGTTGGGGGTAGCAGTGGTGAAGGAAAGGTGTAAATAAAAAAGTTCAGATAAAAATAAAGGGAAAAAGCCAACAATAAAAAAATTATCAGCAAAATCATGATTCAGAAGGAGGAGGTGAGGAATGCTGCTGCTTAAACTACATTGTTAACCTGAGACAGCCCTAATATCCCTTTAACAAATGCTGAGTGTTTGACCAGCTATGAAGCAGCAGTTAAATTTTCTTTGTGACTAAATTGTCAAAAGAAGATATGAAAGAAGGGGAAGGAGCCAAGTAAATGCAGATGTTTGCAAGATGCTGTGCCACTTCCAACAGCACATCCCCAGAGCTGTCCCCTTCTACCACCCTCCCTCTCCTAAACAAGAATTCTAGGTATTGGATTTGAGCACTTGGTTGATGCAACATTCAGCAGACACACGTAAGCAATTTGGATGGGTGCTAATTGAGACAAGACTAACACAGAAAAGTCAAGTCCCCCCCAAAGTCCACTTTCTACCAGTTTACGGGTGAGTCCACAGGAACTGCCCACATGGGCACTGGGTTGAGATTTCACTGTATGCATGGTGCACTGCCCGTTTCATTATTAAGACACCTTCCCCTACTCCTCCATCCATTTGCCTCACCAGATGGTGCATCTTGTCAGCAGGAAACCAGCACAGCTCCTAACAAAAGCAGGGACTTATCGGCAACACTGCTGAAATTTCTTCCCCAGTGCTAATCGGAGCCAGGTCTAGACCTTGAGTCACCAATGCACTACCAGTTGCCAACGCATTTTAAAGCACTATAGGGAGCAAAGCAGGCTAGTTAATGAAGTGCTTAAAGCAGTGGCAAGCACCTTGCCTGTGCCAGGGCTTTCAGGTGCAGGCAGGGCTGGCAGGGTGTTGTACAACCCATATGCAGGGGACACAACTCCCCCTAAGGTCACATGGCACTTGGAGGGCCACACGCGAACTACATTGCCTGCACTTCACCTTTTGTCCAGGCTGAAAGACTAAGAATAAACAGAGCAGGAAGTTTTACAAGGTGCTACATTGTCTGCATTCAGTTCCCACTCCCAAGCCTGTCGGTGCATAGGAGACGCAGCTCATATACCCACAGTCTTCTCTGGATGCGACTGCTACACAGCTTTTCCCTGGAAGGATCCCAATTTGATTCCAGGGAATTCCCTGTCCACATTTATTACCTGCTGTGGGATGCACCGGAAAATATTACAGCCCACCACTCAAATCACTAGATATGAGGAGTGCTGCAAGGCTAAATCTGAGCATAAGCACGCATCCTGCCCAGTATTCCCTGCTCCTGGGCTGTTGGTTTTTTTTCCATTTGTTTTAAACTGAACACATTGCTTACAGCCTGTCAGAGAAACAGCCTGTATGGAATTAATCCACTAGAAATTACTTTTGCATTCTCCTCATAGCAAAATTTAACCGGCCCTGCAGATTCAGCTGGGATCTGGGAACCAGGCATACTGGCACAGCCTTGATGCAGAGCTCTGGCTCCAGTACCTCATTCAAGTTTGTGCTGCCACATGTTTGCAGTGGTGAGGTCCGAACATGCTTCTAATATGGTGGCAATTTGTTTTCCTCAATTGCACGAGCACTGCAACTCCCAGGCATCACAGACCTACTGCAGTTCCTCAGGGGTGACAGACCAGTTGGTGAGATCTACTATATTGGGACCAAAATGCATCAGTTTTGAAAACAAGCACGGTGGTATCAACTGCTGTCCCTCTGCTGCCAGCTTTAGGAAAGCAAACCCAGAGGAATCTATCAAATTCAGAAAGCCAGGCAAAAAAGCAGAGGAGCCGTGTCTGCACAGTCTGGTTTGCAGTGTTTTATTCTCGGCCTCCCCCCCCAAAAAAAAAAAAAAAAAATTAAGGAAAAATAAAATAAAAATCAGGCTCTGATCCCTAAGCTGCTTTGTGTAGGCACAGAACAACATCTGCAGATAGCAAGGGGCTCGCTCTGTGGGCCACAGGTTGACCCTCACCGTGAGCCAACATTAACAGAGGAATTCGGACATTAAGCTCTGTTTTTATTTGAAACACCAAATGCAGCTTTCATCTTTTTCTAGATATGACCCTTCGCCAGAACACAACACAAAGTACAAGTCTATTTATATAACACATGAGAAAAATATTAATTAATAGATACAGAAGATATATTTATAAATTGGCATGTATTTTGCTCCCCCTCCTTCAATAAACCAGCTCCTAAATTAACAGGCCAAACACACTGCACCAACGTCCAACTCCTTTCTCTGCAAGTAAATTTAACTGTGACCTCAGTAGACTGGCATCTAACACTAAGATTTTCGTCTTCATTTTACCTTATTTCTGACTCTTTCATGGCAAAGCAGCTGCCTGAGCTCCCCTGTGCACAGGCGGACACAAACCTCACACCCACACACAGCTCAAGCCACCCCACACCTGGTGAGTGTCATTACAGCCAGGGCAGAAAAAAGCCCAGTTATCTGCAGGCTAGTGTGGTTTTCTGTCAAGGTGCCTTGCCTTGTGAGCAAATGTCACCAAATTTCAGGTTTGCATTGCATTCCTCCTCAGCACATTGCACATGTGTTACCTATCCATTTCCTTGGATAAAACAGCAAGCTTGGCGAGACTTTTGAATATTTGTTATTAACATTTCCAAGGCACAACTGCACTAAATCCAGCTGCTTGGTTTATGCCTTTTCTTTAATTCCAATTACACATCAACAAGAATTACTAGACTACACGGCACTGCTTTAGGAACTACAGCCACTGCTTTGTGAAGAGGAGACATTTATTATACTGTGGTCAAGTACCTGGTAAGTATTAGTGTAACAATAACATGTGACCTAGGTTTACCTCCCCACAAAAGACAATCTTGTGCCTTTCTCCAATCTCCTGTCCTCTCTGCAAAACAAGAATCCAGTTTCATTTGCCAGAGGATTTTGGTCAAAACTACTGGAGGGAAACAACTCTGAATCTCAGCTGAGGACACAGTACAAACGGCAAACCGGAAAGAGAGAGAAAACAAAGCAGTTTGGTTTGTGTGACGTGGGAAAGGGCACATCATATGAAACTGAGTGAGAAGAAAACACGTAAAATCAAGTAATTTTAATGTGGAAGTGAAAAAGAACTGGCTAAAAATTGTGTCTGATAGCTACCAATAACCCTGAGAATATTGTTTAGCAACAAACTGCTAATGACCACTTCCAATTTTGATCCAAAGCTATCAGTAGACAAAGCAAAAATGTTAAATTCCTGCGGTGGACAGAAGTCTTACAGATTTCGGTTAATTAAGCGCTATTCTGCTGGTATTTTTCCCTGCATGAATCCATTTTCACTTAATCACAGTCAAGAGGGCAGCAGCCTTTAGCCCAGACCTGAGCATCCTGTCCGAAGGGTGGGCAGCCTTCCTCCCCTTTCTTTTCCTGCAGGTCTGGGCCTCACCAGCCTTTGATGAGAGGATGGAGGTCTCAAGACACGATTTCTTACATGAACATCACCACCACCTCGGCAGAGGAAGGAGGTGTCCATCAGCGCCCTCACTGAACAACCAGGGCAGCTGTAATTCATCCCTGCCCGGTCCCCCAGCCCGCAGTGGCCGGTCAGCACACCTGTACTACACAAGTATGCTTCCCCCCCGCCACCGGCAGGCAACATGGAGGGGGGAAATGCAGAACAAAGAAGGGTACAGCACACCAGGCTTCCTCACATCTGACAGTTTTTCTCCTCCTCCCTCCTTTTCTGATTTTCCAAGAATGAGGAGGAAGATGTTTTTCATGCTTTTATGTATGTATAAATCATAAAGCATAAACCCCCCCATATATCTATCTCACTTTTTAATCTGATCAAATGCTGCAAGCAGCAGGATACAAAGATAGATAATGAAAACAACAACAAAACCCCTGCAGTTCTGAAATGTGCAGTTATCTGCTCCTTTCCTACTCCTCCAACCTTAAGTATATATTTTTATATGTAAGAAAAACAATGCAATAATAAGGAGTAAATTTCAGACACGTACACAGTCGTGCCTGCCTGCATCTAATGCTCCAAACCCAGCATGTCTGGAAAATGGTTAAAGTGGAACGATACGGACATTTTGCCCAGTAATTCACATCACCCAGGACCACTCCAGATCCTCTGAACTTTGACCAGTCGTCTCCCTCTGTTAATCTTTGAGTTGCTTAGGAAGATTTAACTATATTATCAAAAATTCAGACCCTAGTCTGGGGCTTGGACCCTATAGCCTATAAGCTCCAAATAATAATAAACCAGCAATGTTAGTGTACTTCATGCATTTTAGATTGGATGTTCAAATGTAAGGATAATTTCTCCCCCTTCAAGTATAAGCTCACTGGCAGACTTGAGCAGCGATTGCTAGATGTGGGTACAGAGCCAGCGGGTACAATGCAGAGGTGCCCACAGGGCCCTGCTGCTGCACCTCTGTCCCTGAAACAGCAGGGTGCTGCATTAAAGCAATGTGCCTCTCTTTCCCACACCGGCAAGCAAGCCCAGTGTCCGCACTGAACCAGGCAAACCACTGTCCTGGTGGCGGCCACCCTTGAAATGGTTTCTTGACAAGCATTATCCTGTCCCATAACACAAACGACTCATCCCTAATCTAATCACTGCTGCAAGAAGAAAAGACAGCGTAAGTAAATGTATACATTGCATACCACAGGATGGCATTTTTGAAGGTTGCCACTGCTACAACGTGAGAATCAGCGCAAAAGACTGAACAGGTAAATATAAATCTACAGGCAAAAGAAAAGCAGGAAGGCAATGGCAAGCAGACGTGTATGCCTCAGCTTTAATAATGCTAGCAAATCTGTAACCAGAAATCTTTTAATTCTGCTGTATTTGATAGATTACAAATCCCCTCCTAAAAACTCCTGAAAGCAGCTTACAGTTCAGACAAATAACTATTTTGCAGCGGATGACAAGAGACCTAAGAACGGAAACGATGGAGTAATAGCTCTGTAAGTAACACAGACTTCTTGAATGCAAGAGACATAAAAGAAGGCATCTGTACGATGCAAGGACCAGTTTACAGCTGAAAATCCTACAAGACCTGTTTTGGTTAACTGTGATTTTTTTTAAAGGCAGTGAGCATACTTTTTAAGGAAAGAATTAAAAATCTTCAGAGGCAAAGTGTCTCAGGAAACAAGACACGCCTCCCATTCCTGATGACTTTCTTTTTTAAAATGAACTGACATCTTCTCTATGCTGCAAAATGAGACAAAGAATTCAACTAAAACCAAAAAAATGTAGGAATACTGCAATTAATACCCCCCAAAATGGTTGCCTTGCTTGGAGCAGGAGCATAGGGCAACAATTCACTCCCCCTCAGTTATCTTCAAGACACATTGCTCGGCCGCGGTAGGCACGAGCAGGACGCTCGCCAGCTCGTGTTTTTCTCAAGGAGGGAGCTCGTCAGCTTTTGATTTCAGTTTGCACCTCTGGTGCCCCACAAGCAGCTGCTGGCCCTCTGCCCCGCACCTCCCCAGCGCCAGCAGACCCAGCTGCCCACTGCCGTGCGGGGTGCCCACTGGAGGAGCGGGAGTGGAGTGGGCCCGCCGAGACTCACTGCTCGTTTGGAAAACAAGTCATGTGCAAGCCGAGTTCATTTTAGGCTATTCTACAGGAGCCACCATCCAGCACGACCGTGCAGAGCGGAGCCTGTGCTGGGGAGAGCATCGCCACTCCAGGGTGAAGCAGGCCCAGCCGGGCATGGTCCTCGGTCCTCTCCGGCGCAGCGCTGGAAGAGCAAAGCAGAGCAGGCACAGCACAGGACTGGAGGAGCTCCCAGGCAGGGGCCGGCACTGTCCCTCTAAGACAGCCTCCTGCACGTACACAGCCGCTGCCCGAGCAGCAAACAAAGCTGCAGAGAGCCTGCGCACAGCAGCGCTCCGCTCATGCCATCGCAGCACAGGTAGCGGCTGCGGGGAAAACAAGAAAACCACCACTACCACGACAAAAAAGCGGACGATAATCGTGATAAATAACGACCGAGTCATGCACTTTGACGGATCTGC